>VZSZ01003716.1:66917-126828 GCA_013398815.1 Ibidorhyncha struthersii
GGGGGGGGGGGGGGGATTAATTCGAGTATTATGCATAATTAGAACTGATAAATAAGAATTGGCAATTAGAAGAACCTTAAGCAATTTTTCACCCTATCTGAACAAAATGACTAAACTGCAAGTGACAAGCTTGTAAATTAAAAATCTGAAAATATAAAAACTTTATTACAAGTGTGTCATTTGTGAATCATTTAAGTGGCGTATAATTAGATATGCAGTCACTTTATTATGGTTTATTTGTTCCTGGCTCATAAAGACTTTTTATCATGAAAAGCTCCCTGACTGTGCCATTTACTGTAGAGTAGCCATGAAAGGAAGTGCTGAAACTTTGCTGCTAAAGACTTGTAAAACTACTTGACAGAAATTACATAAACAAACTACCCTAGAAGATGCTTGCAGGAGTTACATCTGGAAGTGGTACAAACAATTAATTTCTGAAAACAAGCTTTCTGTCATTGGAAAGGAAGTCTTACTTTCATTCTTCTTGTTTTAGTTCATTACACAAATCATTTAACTTTTCCTTGGAAATGAAAGAGAATTAGGTTTAGCAAGTGCACTAATGACTAAATGTATTGGGTTTACGTGGCAAGGTTTTGGTAGCAGGCAGGCTTCAGGGGTGGCCCCTGGGAGAACAGACCAGAAGCTGCCCCCATGTTGGACACAACCAGTTCCAGCCAGCTCCAAAATGGACTTGTTGCTGGCCAAAGCCGAGCCATCAGTGATGCTGGTGGCATCTCTGTGGTAACGTATTTAAGAAAGGGCAAAAAATACCATACAGCAGCTGTGAGGGAGAATAGTGAGAAAATGTGAAAGAAACAACCTTGCAGAAGCCTAGGTTGGTGAAGAAGGAAGGGGAGGAGGTGCTCCAGGCACCAGAGGAGAGATTCACCTGCAGCACAGGAAGACCGTGATGAAATATATTGTCCCCCTGCAGCTCATGGAGGACCACAATGGAGCAGACATCCAAACTGCAGCCTGTGGAGGACCACAGGCAGGTGGATGTGCCTTAGAATCATAGAATCATTTAGGTTGGAAAAGACCTTTAAGATCGTCAATTCTAACTGTAAACTTAACACTGAGAAGTCCACCACTAAACCATGTCCCTAAGCACCACATCTACCCATCTTTTAAATACTTCCAGGGATGGTGACTCAGTTGATTCCCTGGGCAGCCTGTTCCAATGCTTGGTAACCCCTTTGGTGAACAAATTTTTCATAATATTCAATCTAAACCTCCCCTGGTGAATGATGCTACTATGGCTGCTTATCGTCTTGTCTGTGTGCTAAACCTGCAGGGAGAGTTGATGTCTTGTAAATACAACAGATTATTGGAGAAGTTTTCTGTCATCTGTGGGGAGTTGAACTGGGTCGAGGGGGAACACTGGGTGCCTCAGTAGTGAGTGTAGGGTCTTGCCCAGCAAAAGTAACTAGGCTGCAGCCCATGGAGAGGAAGGAGGTCACACTGGAGCAGGCTCCTGGCAGGACCTGTGGTCTGTGGGGGATCACCCATGCTGGAGCAGTCTATTCCTGAGGTGAAGAACTGTACCCCGTGGGAAGGATCCTACACTGGAGAAGGGGAAGAGCGTGAGGATGAAGGAGAGGCAGTGGCAAAGTGTTATGAACTGACCACAACCCCCATTCCCCATCCCCCACGCACTGCTTTGAGGGTAAGAGGCAAAAGAGTTGGCTATGAAGTCAAACGTGGGAAGGTGGGGGGAAGGAAACTGTTTTTAGCTTTGTTTTGTTTCTCACTATCATACTCTGGTTTTAATTGTCAATAAATAAATTAGTCTTCCCCAAGCCAAGTGTTTTTTCCATGACAGTAATTGGTGAGTTATGTCCCTGTCCTTATCTCGACCCACATCATATTTTCTCTCCCTGTCCTGCTGAGGAAGAGGAGGGAGAGAATGGCTTGGTGGGCACCTGGCAGCCAGCCAAGGTTAGCCCATTACAACAATGTAAATTTTAGGCATATTAATCTCAACTTGGGGATGAACTCACTGACCCCTTCTGATCTTCTTCAGTTCAGTGTGGTTCAATACACAGAACGAAACTGGCACTGCCTAAGGTGAACTGGATTGCAGCCAGCAGAAACCCAGGCAGAACTGTGGGTGTAGAAAAGATGCATATTCTAGTCTTAGCTCTTCTTTCCAGCTTCTCTCCTTGCTCTGTCCTTTCTGATACCTTTTTTCACACTTTCCTTTCCATCTCCCAGCCCATCTCCAGGAAAGAGGCACTCCTGTGTCCCATCTCTGTCCCTACCACCTACCCTGTGCCTCCAGGTGCAGAAGGAGCTGTTGGTCGTTCAGGCACAAGAAGAAGGAAAAGGCAGTAGGACAAATGAAAGGGCCAAGTTCATGAGGCCCAAGTTCAAGATAAGTCTTGCTAAATGAGTCTTGAGCTTCCCTCCAGATCTGTTTGCAATGAATTAATGCAGAAACCCTGCACAAATCATAGTAGGCTCACAATACTGTGCAGGTATACTAAACTAGAATCACAAGACAATGAAAAGCTGTTGTTAAAGACACTCATATAAAACAGCATAACATCATAGAAAATGCCATCTCGTCTTAGATCAATAGTGCCTCTTGCACAAAGATCTGACAACAGTCTGTCCCAAAACTTTTCTTGAGCAAATGAGATGCCTTTTAATGCTTCAGTGTGAAATACGATGCCAAATTTTTTGTTTCTATCCAACCAGTGCATCTGGTCATCTTCAGTTACTTCATCCTGTTTCAACTCCTCTGTGCTTATGGATGTATAGTGATCCATACTTAAGTCATTATTCTCTTCCAGTAAATCCATAATACATGGTCCACACTACACATGAGTGTATGCATATTTCATAACAGTCCCGATGAACCTTAATAGCTATAATTTCACCATTTAGTAGGGGGAACAGCTGCGAAGCACTAAGTAGTGACTTGATGTAAGTTGTCAATAACATCTGCAATGCCATCAATCTGAGCAGTTAAACTGGGAATGCTTTCCTCTCAGTCTTGCCACACCTGCCATTAGGTGACAAAGGCCCTCAGAGGTGTAAAATGAAAGCAAAGCACGCTGTAATATAAGATATACGTGACACAGAAAACAGTGAAGAGTTGTGTCAGCTACTGACAGAATTAAATGCATTCAGAAACATCGTGCTTCTTTTCATCTTTTAAAAAATGTAGTTGCTGTGCTAATGGGCATATGAGTCATGCTATCAATTCAAAGAAATGACGGGGGCAAAAAGTGACACGTGCTCCGATTCCTGCCCGTGAAGAAATAAGAACTTTAGGTTATCAAAATTCTTTTGATGTCTCTCATTGCAATTTCAACTTTTTATGATCAAAATGATTAGGGCTGTTCTTCCATAAATCACACATATGAAAAAAGCAAATCCTTCCAATTAATTTCACTACACATGTCTCTCGTGATGTCTCCACATTTTTCTTGCGTTATTTCAACATGTCAGTTACATCTTTTCTACCTTAGCTATAGTCATTTACTATTTTATAGATAATATGCTTTCAGCTTTCTCCAGTAGTTTGTTGGGGTTTTTTTGTTTGGTTGGTTGGGGTTTTTTTCTTTTTTTTCTTTTTTTTTTTTTTTTAAATAATCTTGTGCTTTGGAACAGTGGAATAGCTTCCAAGTGTTTTTTTAAAGTATACGGCAGCATTATCTTCTATGATTCTATGACTTGTGTTTGCTTCCCTACACCCTTTATATAATTGCAATGTTCTACTGCTATTTAGAATTTGTTTGAAGTTAGTAACAGTTTCTATATTAAAGTATGTTTGGTTCCTTTTGTGCATCCGGGATGAAAAGTAAAACTGGATTGAAATCTGATCCCAGATTCTTTATATTGCCTCCAACTTGAATCATTGTTGTTTGGGTTTTTTTTTATATTCTTCAGCTACTTTTTAGTCCCATTGATAACTTTAGTTAATTTTCAAAGTGAGATATTAAATATGGTATATTAACAGTACCACCAATGTCTTAGAGTGCTGAAAATAAATAGACATTTTTTTTATTTAGGTGCATAATAACATTTAAAAAAAATGAAGTGAGGAGCAGCGAGTTCAGAACTGGGAACTGGTGTGACTGATTCATAGCCCAGAACCCTTTCTCTGGGACTTGAACTATTCCTTTTAGAAATGCAAAACAAATATTTTCCTTTTCTTTTTGGAAAGGTTTGCTGTATGCTAACACATAAGAACTCAGAAAAAAACACTTTAAAAGCATGAGATTTGGAATCAGTTCACTCCTTGGGTTTTGAACTGACTTCTTCCATCTCCCAGAAGAGATCCTATTCAACAAGCTTTGGGTACATATGCCCCTCTTGTTCTGCAAGGAAAGAGAGGAAGAATTAGTTGAAGGTCAATGATTAGAGTGAATCCTACATTCTGCTCCTGGTACCCTTTATGCATTTTATTCAGATTTCATGCAGAATACAGAAGAAAGACTCAGTCATACAGAAGAGCAGAAAAAGTGTTAAAAAAAGAAGAAAAAATCTACAGAAAGCCTGGCAGTTATGATGACTGTCCTAGACAGACTCAACTTCTGAAACTGCCCACTTCTGAGAACAAAAGCTCTAACCTCTTCTACCCTCCAGCTGGGAGTCCAAACAAATAGGATAGTAACCACTGTGTTCTGCTAAACCCTCTTCTACAAGACGGTGTTACGTATCCTTACCGAGAGGAGAGGAGAAAATGAATGGTGCCATGTTCCTTCCAGCCAGAGGTAGCGCTGGGTTTGTGCCTGTATGATTTGCAGGCACCTAAGAGCTGACCATGCAGACTTAGTATGTACAGACAGATGAGAATTTATGTATGGGACTGGGAGGAAGGAGCCCCACAGCTTGAGGAGTGAAGTCTGTTCCCACGGTTATCCCCACCAATTTTTCATGGATCTTTATGGAACTTGCTCTTGTTCAGGAACCTCTGGAGCCAAACCAGTCATTTTTTCTAAGAAAAAGAAAATTAAAAAAAAAGTTCTGTATTTAAGTAAGGGTTTGGTTTTTTCTTTCCTTTTTTTTTTTTTTTTTAATTGAACTGCCATCAATAAAGCAACTTTGTTTTTCCCATGATTAAAGATTAGCACAAAGATACTTTTTTCTGTCCTCTGGAGTCTTCAAGAATCAGATAAGTTAGTTTAAGTCTTCTAGCTGGTTAACTCTATTTCCTCTAAGTTTCTTTTTCCTCTGTTGTGAAACTTGCTGTACAAACACTTTCCCATAAGGTGCAACTGATGTACCAGCAAACAAACAACAAAAAAAAAAGTTTGATCTGCTGCAATCCCTTAGGGTTCTAGGTCTGCATATCTACGTTGTGTCTTTACCAGTAATGAAGCTCACATTGGTTGTTGGGTGTACATCACTGATTCATAGATAGCTAAACGCTGGGGACCTTGCATCCCCACTGCAAGTGGAGCACCCTGGGTGATACCCTGATGTGCAACTTCAGGCTAGCTGCCAGGCAAATTCTCATCAAAAAGAGCCTGTCTTCTACACTAAAATCCACTTAAAGCCCACTACTCAGACAGAAGAGTAGTCTTTAATCCATGTTTTCTAATCTCCCTATATACATACACTGGAAAACAGTGCAACACTGGGGTAATCAAGTATTCTGTGTGTACTCTGTGACCTGTGACAAGGACAGAATAATCTTCCCAGGCATATAAACCCCCTGATATTCTTCATGCAAGAGGTCTTTCTAGAGTCTCTCCATGTACACATGGGAGTCTCCAAAGCCTGTGTAACCCACCTTCCAAAGAAAGAGTCATTGCAGAGACTTTATTACATCAAATGCTTTGCACTTTGGATGAAAATCCCTACTGACTTCTTATTTCACCAAATATCAGTTAGTCTTCAATCAATTACTAATAAAGGTAAACAGCTTCCAGCTTCCTAAGCAAAAGTCTAATATCAGATTTTTGGAAAAAAATATACAAAGTTATTAGAAGGAGTTAGGTGAAGTCGAATGTATCAGTTAAAACTGCCTGCACACATTATTTTGATGATGATGATGATTTTCCCTTTTATAGATAATAATTAAAGAGCCACAAATCCATTATGTGATATATGCAACAGATCAAACCCTACACAGTTTCTGGGATGACTGTACCAAGCTTTTGCATTAATCATTTCAACGTTCATTTTGCAAAGAAAAATACTAGCTTTATGCATATTGAAAGATAAATTGCTTGCAACAAATGACAGAATCTCAGTGATGGTATCCTAAGCATTTGCATGTAAAGACAACATTTCAAATCTACAATGATTTTTTTTTTTTAGTAACTCCATATATAGTTACACTGTGATGCACACAGTTATACTTGGTTTCTCCTCTTCACATTCTATCTTCATTTTCTTTAACAACGATAGCAATCAACTGACAGTATCAAACTTTTTTTCATTAAAACTCAGCAGTTTTTTATCCCCTTATTTTCAGTTGTTCAGATGAGCTAAGAATCTCTTTGTCATTTTTTTAATCTATATTACAAGTAGATTGACTATCCAAATTATGTTACTTGGTTCAAATGTTCGATAACATTATTTGTCTTTCTATTCTAGATAATACTCTTGCAAATAACTTTATCTTTAAAAAATATATGATATTAATCAGTTTGGTGTTTCTAGTTACCACACAGTTTACTGTGTTTCAATGCTATATCCAGGTCACCTGTGCTTCATCTGTTTTGTAATTCTATTAAAAAATGTAATACTTATATTTTTGGTCTTGAACTAACAATTATTCTTGCATCCATACTGAAACTTATGGGTCGCTAATAAAACCCCCAAAAGATTTTTTCTTTCTTTAATAAATATTAGTTATTAATAACTAACAAAATTAATAATAATAGGTATTAAAGAGAAAGAAAACAACGACTGTTTTTGTTGTTAGTATTGTTTCATCAATGAATGAAATATTTTAGATGACTTTTCAGTGACGTATTTTCTAATCTTGTCAGTAAAATATACTGGAAAAAAACTTAAAAAAATCCTAAGAAAAAGCCTTTTAGTGCAAATTATTTTTCAGTTTTATTTTGAAAAATAATTGTGCTGATATATAGAAAAATATCTTTGCTACACTATAAATTTATTCTAAAAATCTAGGCCAATCACTACAGAAAAATTATAGAGTCTCCAAAGAGCAATTAGGTTAATCTGCTGTTAAGGACAAAAATCAGCTATATAAACATAGACAGCTCGTGATATTTTCAGTGCTTTGTGTTATCCAGTTGTCCATTCCAGAAGAGCACATATCCCCAATAAGTTCCATATCATCTGATAGCCACCTAAAATAGCTTATATTCCTTCACAGAATCAAAGAGTTGTTGAGGTTGGAAGGGACCTCCAGAGCTCATCTGGTCTAACCCTCCTGCTCAAGCAGGGCCACCTAGAGCTCAGAACCATGTCCAGATAGCTTTTGAACATCTCCAAGGATGGAGACTCCACCACCTCTCAAGGAAACCTGTTCCAGTGCTCAGTCCCTCCCACAGTAAAAAAGTGTTTCCTCGTGCTCAGACAGAACCTCCCGTGTTTTTTTGTACTCGTTGCCTTTGGTCCTGTCACTGGGCACCACTGAAAAGATCCTGGCTCTGTCTTCTTTGCACCCTCTCTTCAGGTATTTGTACCCATTGATGAAATCCCCCTAAGCCTTCTTTTCTCCAGACTGAGCAGTCCCAGATCTCTCAGCCTTTCTTCATAGAAGAGGTGCTCCAGTCCCTTAATCCATTTATTGACCCTTTGATGGAGCCCATCCAGTAGCTCCATATGTCTCTTGTACTGGGGAGCCCAGAACTGGACTGGATCCAGAACTGGATTCCAGGTACTCAGTACTGGCCTCACTAGTGCTGAGTAGAAGGGAAGAATCACCTACCTTGTTCTGCTGGCAACATGTCTTCTAGTGCAGCCCAGTATATTGTTGGCCTTTGCTGCTGGCTCACATTCAACTTGCTGTCTACAAGGACACCCAGATACTTTTCTGCAAAGCTGATTTCCAGCTGGTTGTCCCCCAGCCTGTTCTGGAGCCTGGATTTGTTTCTTCCCAGGTGCAGGAAACTGCATTTCTCCTTGTTGAACTCCATGAGGTTCCTGTCAGCCCCTTTCTCCAGCCTTTTGAGGTCCTTCTGGATGGCTGTACAACCCTCTGGCACATCAGCCACTCCTTTCAGCTTGGCGTCATCTACAGCCTTGCTGAGGGTACAACTCTGCCCCACCGTTTAGATCATTAGTGAACAGTGTTGGACCCGGTATTGACCCCTGGGGTACAATGCTAGTTCAGCTACCAACAGGACTTCGTGCCACTGATCACCACCCTCTGGGCCCAACCATTCAGACAGTTTTCAATCCACCCTGCCCATTCAGCCCATATCTCATCAGCTTCTCCATACGGAACTTACAGGAGGCAGTGTTGAAAGACTTACTGAAGTCTAGGTAGACAATATTCACTGCTCTCCCTTCATTGACCAAGACAGACATTTCATTGTAGATTATCTGGCTGCTCAGACATGGCTTCCCCTTTTGTTAATCCATGCTAACTATTCCTTACCACCTTCATGTCCTTCATTTGCATGGAAATGGTTTCCAAGACTAGTTGTTCCATCACCTTCACAGGACAGAATCTAAACAGGAACTTCTAAGATAAGAGTACCAGCTAAAGAACAGCATAATTTTAGCACTTGCACTAGCTTGCATTTCTGAGGAAAAGTTCCACTGACTTAATTGGACCTACGGTAATTTTTATCAGTTGAAAGAGGTTTCAATTTTGAGATTACTTCTGAGTGAACATATTAGTCCTCATTCTGCCTCAATTGCCCGTCTGTTAAATCAGACTAATGTTTCACATTCTCACAAAGATACACGTATTTTCAGACATTCTGATAATGAAGCCTCTATCTGATAATTATAGAAGCAGATTGAAGGGTAGTATCAAATACCACAAAAAAACAAACCAAAATAAATTACTGAAATTCAGTTCTTACTAGACTCTTGATTTTATTGATATGCAGAGAAATATATATCAAGACATTCATGTTCCTACATTATAAATCCTGTTTCACAAATTATTCTAGAACTTTGTAATTAAAAACTCCTTAAAATTTTAATGAAATATTTATGTACTTTAAAACTTACAAGATTTCACTTAGATTCTCATTTTATATTCCCTCCTTGTACTTTTTAGTAATATTTAAGAACATACTTTGGCTATGCAAAAAGCATGGTAATAAAAAAAACTCATATTGCAGGATCACATCATGATGCTAAGCAAAACACAGAGGAAATTTATCTCACATTTGTTTATAAAAATTATATATATCTTTTCACAGGTTTTGTAAATGTACACAGTTTTTTTCACTTTGGAAGGTTTCTCAGCTCAAGCTGAAGTAATGCACAAAGTAAAGCTATTATTTTTACCAGAGTTAGTTGTACAAAGATTTATGATGACCTCATACATATCAGAAGCTTGTGAATACTCTTCTTACCACTACAACATTACTACACAAGAAAGTAATGAGATTGCCTCCTCCACAGAGTCCACTTAAGCACTGACTAGATTCTACTAAAAATATAACTACAAAAAAGCAAGGCCTGTATATGGCAAGAGGTACCTTTATTTTCATCTTAAGGCTGTTAGAACTCAAGAATCAACTACTAGTTAGTTTAAACATTCTTTGTTTGAGAACTCAATGCCCGTGATTTATGGAACTCCAAGTATTTCTCCTAAAACCAGCATTTTTTTTCCAATTAATGATGTATAGTCAAAGAACTGTGAAATAAATCCTTCCTAGTGCAATTTGCAAGTTCAGAAAATATTCAGATCTCAAGGAAGTTGCATTACCTTGATCTAGCTTCAGCTTCTGATAAAGAACTACCTCCCAGATGATTGCATTTTTGCTCTACAGTATTTCTTCATGTAGATGGCAGTTTCATCTGTAAAATGCTATATACTTTTTTTTTTTTAGTAAAGTTAGAAGAAATCAGTTTAGAGAGAGGAAAAAAAAATAATCCAAGGCCAACAGGCATTTTTTGCTGTAAAAAGGCACTTCAGCATTTAAGAAAGAGTTTCGCAAGTTGAATGGGTCACTTCAGGGTGCATTCCAGCTTGCCCTCATCTATCATGCTGGCTTTCTTAGTAGTACAAAATCAATCTTAAATCATGCCTACCCAGTAGAGATTGCAGATTTCAAAGGCATAAAACAAGCAGACGAATACCATTCAGCAAATAACTCCACTGGAGGTCAATAGAAAAGCCATTGCATTAGGTGTTAGGGCCAGATAGTCCACAGATATTAACTGCAGCATCAGCAAATAGAATTTTAGGACTAGCTTATATCAGGTCATTATCATTTGATTTCATGTCAATTCAACTATACTATGATCCCAAGTTTTGGAAAAAAACAAGCTATTTCTTCTTTCTCCAGCAATTTACAATAAATTGTTCTTAAATATACACCACTGAGTATTTTTAGCATCTTCTCTATTTACCAGCTAGATTTGGATCCTAGTATTCTGCACGTTTGCAGCAGGTAATACCTTGGGACTAAATTTGTTTCATACTTTTAAATTCACTGTTGTGGAAAAATATTGTAGATAGATTTGTAATAATTTGACAAACATTACAGCCATTTCATCTCTTTCATGGTTTTGTGTTGCATCTGCCAGTAAATCTAATACTGAACCTTAACCTCCTGATCTAATGCTCAGTGATCCATAATAGTGAAACTGTCAGACCAGGATGAATGACAACCTGTCTCATGCAGCTCACCAATATATGTGCAACCACTAATGCTGTTCCTACGCTGACCACCTTCTTAGAAGATTCTTAGACATAGGTTGTTCTTACTGCATTCATAGTCACTCCCTGGAGCGAGCAAGAGAAATTAGCAATAGTATCATTATTAAGAAGGTGAAATCAACCTTCAATTTTCAGAAAAACATTCAGGCTTTCATAGGGAAAAAGTTAGTAAAAAAAATCTGCAGCTGATATTGAGAGTGCTATCACACTTGCCAATAAATCAAAGCTTCGAGTAAAGTCCATTTGGAAAAACAGAAACGTATTCAAAAAAGTGATGATGTTCCACAAGCTTTGATCAAGGACATAAAATGAGCTTTTACTAATCTATTTTAGAATAAATAGACACAGTAATGTCTGGTGATTGGCAATCTATGAGGGGGTTATTAAAATTAGCTTTTTTTGCAACATACTGTGTGATAATTCAGTCCATTTCTTTCCCAGTTTTTTGATGTATTCTTTATAAAGTTTCCTTTATTGCTTTCTGTATTACCTGGACCATCTCTCATAATTCCTCATAGCCTTTTCAATGTAAGTTTCTAAGGAACCGTATTTGACAATGAACCCAAGCAACTTCTTACACTCCCCTTTCTCAATTAGAGTATCTTTTCTCTATTTTTATGAAGGCTACAGTGAGTTTTTCCACCAGGAAGCATGTCCATGTAAGCTCATTGTGCTTCACCAAGAGGAAATTTCTTGTTAGCTTTTACGGGTGCAAAAAGAATTGAAGCAGAACGGAAAAATTTCAAGAAATAATAATTAGCTCGTTCGGTTCACCCTGGGTAGTTGTGTTCCCTGATCTCTAGAAGACTCTAAAGCCTTATGAAGTTTTGTATAAATCACATGTGACTTTTTTCCTCCTACTTCCTTTCCCAGAATGCAAGTGATTTTTTGTCAAGATTTTGTGAAGATTTATCCTTGTTTTAACTTTTCTTCATTTCCTAAATTCAGGTTTGTAAATGGTATCTATATAGCTTGTGGTGCTAGATTGGGCCTTGCACATTGCACTTTGCAACAGAGTGAATCATTAAATGAAAAATAAAATTTTGCAACATGTCCTTATTTTTTTATACTTAGCTGGTATACATTATTTGGATACATTTGGATGCTGGAACCTTTTGGATTCAGTTATGACCTGAGTCAAATTCTTTGAAGGCTATCAGTACTTTTCACTTTGCAGTTCTGCATTTGACAAAACTCTGGTGGAATTGTGGAGAATGTAAAATTAATTATGTATTTAGATACAATATTATGTCTTTTTGACAGAGTGCAGAATTTGGCAATGATTATGTTCCCCAGCTTTGAATCAAGTTCTTTTATTTTTCCTATAAAATTAACAATTTGGGATAGAATAGTTAAAGGCATTAGGGCACTTAAATGAACTGTAAAGGTTAAATAATACAAGAATTCTGTAGCTATCTTAAAATTAACATTAATCAATTCTGGACATAAGTATTTAAGACAGAAGTGAAAACTTTGTATGACATAGAAAGGCATCAACATATCCCTAACTCTGACCTGAAACAACATTTTAAAAGAATCTGATTATCATTATTCGTAACATGATGTTATCAATAAAAATATAATCAAGGTATGTGATTAAAGAATTGATAATTGTCTTATAAATATACTGAGGGCTGTTGGGTTTTTCTTCTCTTTTTTATCCCCTGTCCATTATTGAGGAAAAAAAAATATCCTTTCCTTTTGTTTTTCAATAAATATATGTTCCTTTTAAAAGAAATTGAACAATGATTGTTTTTAATACTTAACTGTATACAAGTGCATTTCCAAATCTAATAAAATCTCTTCAGTGTAATTCGGTAAGCAACTACTTCTCTGTCATTTAAACATTCATATACCACAACAACTAAATTAGTTTTTTACAAAAGATGTTATTATTATAGACTATTATAAGACCATTTAAGTTTCCTGCTTTTCTAAGCCATTTGCCTGGCAATGGAATACCTTGAGGCGCTCTCTGCCTGCTGAGGCTCCTTCTCAGCCTGAAGTTTGGGCCTCCTCTGAGCACTCCCTGCACCCATCACCGTGCCCAGGCTTTGTGGCCATCGAAGGAAAGGTGTCTCATGCTGGAAAAAAAATGCACAAGGGTAACAAACCTTCAAAACAACATGGGAAAAAGAAGTACCAAAGAAAAAATATGTTAATGATTACAAAGAGTAGTAGAGCATTGTAATCTTTTCGGGAATATGTACATTTTTATAGGGAGTTTGGAATAAAAAAAAAGCTGTTCAGATAAAGACAGAAGAAAGACTGAGTTTGTAATTTCAATGGATGGGCAATGACCCATAATTTACCTTAAAAATTATCACTAAGGAGAGCATAAAGTAGTACATTCATTTTAAGCACCATAAGATTTTAGAAATCATTTGACAGTCTCAGATGTGCAACATTTTTAAATGCTACACTATGCCAGCAGAATAATCACTAACATTATGAAGGCTTTGTCTGAAGATACAGGTTGTACAGTCAAAGTAAATTTACACTTAATGGCACTATGTTTTTAAAGGGGTTTCAAGAAAAGAATTTTGGTACACAGGTTCTGGTGATAATGATATTTCACCACTAAAAAGCCCTCTTGTCCTCTGAGTGTGAAACATTTCCCTACAAATATTTTTTTTAACAATAAAAGTCATGCTCTAAAATTTGCTATTTTTACATATCTAAACGTTCATATTCATATATACCTCCCTTACATAAAAGCACTGAAAATGGAGATACTTCAATGTCTAAAACTTTTCACATAACCAGAATGGGGAACTGAAAACGGTAAATACATTAGTTATTACAGAGCTTTTCAAGTGAAAAAAAAAAAATATTTTAAGAGTGAGCTCGTAAATCTAAAAATTACCTTTAAACAGCAAGCATTGTCCCAATTCAGGTAACATCTTTTTCCTTTTATGTCAATGACAAAAAGCAATCACCCTTAACTTTTAAAATGAGGCAGTCTAATTCTACAAAATACACTTGTCTTTTATTAGATTTATAGGGGATAGTAGTGATTAAGAAACTTTGCTTCACCTCTGGTGTCTCTCTTTTTTTATTTTTTTTCCCCAATTTAAAAGAGGATTTATTTTCTTATAAAGCAAATATTCACTCCATGGTAGCAAGTTAAATGGTGCATTGAACACACTGCAGTTTGGTATCACCTGAAAATAATGATAATTGACAGCTATGTACCTTTTTCTGTACAAAAAAACATTAACAGATGCAGTTATTGTGTCTAGTGTTTTTGGAATCTGCATAGTATCTATTTGTGAAGCTAAACACAGAGCTTCAGAAGGTACCAGTATCTTCGCAGCTGTGCGTGCTGAGAGAAGAAAGCAAAAAGTGAATATAAGACAAACAATGGCTAAGACAGGAAAAAAATACAGCACTGATCATTTATCAAAGTATTTATACTATAAAAGAGTGGATACTAAGCTCTAGTTTCCTGCCAAATTCTAATCCCCTCTATAAAATGTGCAATTCCATTCTCTTAAAACTGAAACATAGACAAAAAGGCTATTTAATAACCACAAGCGTGGTAAGAGCTAAAGTGAATCAAATTGAGATCAAGATTGTTTGTCCCACACTCCTGACAGACAACTTTTACAACTAGAAACTTTCAAAAGCCAGCTAATTAATGCAATATTGCAAACTCTCCTTTGCTTTGAAAGGACATGCCAATGTTTCAATTTTGACTGGAATACTCTTCCAGTTGTAAAATCACTCAGATTTTTTCCCCCCAGTATCACTGAATAACAATGTCACTGTTATTCACCAAGCAGGGAACAGAAAATCAAATTTTTTGTTCAGGACCATTCAGTTTGACTGTTTAAATGGAGACCAATGACCTTGAGATGCAAGCCTGTGTGCAAGAACCTCGTATCATTCAGAGCTCAGAAGTGATCTCATCTCCCTGCAGTAATTTTTCAGCAAGTGTGCTTCAGCTTAAATGCGTATACCCTCCAGCCAGCCTTGGGCAGAAACCTACCATGAAGGTTTTACAGGAAGCAAAACAAAGAAACCTGAATGCTAGAGTACATAAATGTGTTTATTACCATCTCTCTTTGGCTCTTTTGTAAGAATTCCACTGGGACGGCAACATTTTAATTTTGTCTGTGCTACAGAAACAGAGAAGAGAGCAAAATACTGCCATGATCACTCTCTTATACTTGGACAGATTTCTTAGGTCACCATGTTTGGGCAATTTGTATATGTGGCTACTTTCAGAGATACTGAATTAGTTTGCACATAGATGAATCTACTTCAGAAGCTGATTTTTTTTGTAATTGTTCATGCGTACAGAGGCTTATTCCTGGTACTACCTAAGTCAACAAGAGTAATTAATTTTTTTATTTCATCCTTTTCTGCCGCAAACCCCATGAGGCACCTGCCCCCTGACGAGGAGTTCTGCAGGGACTATTCTGGGGCAGAGGAGTGCTGAGGAAGTGGGGCTACACATCACAGCAGGGAGTGCAGGTCTGGAAGGATTCATCTGTTTTCACCGAAGCAGACAACATGGTCCTCTGCAGAGTTTAATTCTGTCCTCACTTATACTCGTATGTATCCAAGCAAATAAGTGAAAATGGAATTCAAATTTTATATGGGTTCCTTTTGACAATTACTCTATGTATTGCTCAAAACCATATGTGGATGTCCTCATTCTGAACGCATTCTGTTAAAAAAAGTTCTGAGATCTGAACCATTTTATCATTGTAATAAAAGCAAAACAAACAAACAAACAACAACAACAAAAACCAACACAACTTCAGTAGAAGCTAAATAGATCCCCTTTTCTTTTCCAGCTCGGCAAGGTTTTAATTTTAAATCTTGGCCAAGGACTTACACAAATAAGTACATATATTAAAGGCTAATCGTTAATGATATCTGAAGAATAATTATTGATCTTGGAGTTGAATTTTTCTTAAAGGAGATGATCACCAAAGCAAACAGAGGTAATCTGAAGATATACAGAGTCAGATACTGTGTTCATGATATTTCATTTGAATATTGATGTCTTAGTCACAATGTTTATTCTAAGCTGCAGTGAGTCCTTGGTTTTATCCCCAAACACTGCAGATGTGTTATATGCAATACATGCCATTTTGCACTTAATTTTCTTCCACTGGCTTTAATTTCACATCTGAAGTTTGTTCTTTTACTTGGATTTCTGTGAAGAAGTTATAACTTTACCGAAGACCAAAGTCACACTTCAGAAAGAAAAGAAAATTAGACTTGTCCTTTGTTACAGCTGCAAAGCAGTAACACAAGGAAAAGAAACTAGTACAAGGGTTTGTTTTGCTCTTCCCTGTAGCAACCTATAGTTTTCTTTTTTTCAAAGCAATTTCTGTATGATGGAGTTCAACCTTAAGTTCAGCTTCAAGCTGTGTATTCTAGTAAATTCCAATACTGCTGGCAGTTCTGGAAAGCAGCCCAGGTGAGTTTAAGCATAGTATACTGTAAAAAAGTAATTTGCCTTGCACACTGTATGAGATCAGATACTGCTGGCCTCCACAAAAAAATGTAATATTTATACAATAAAGTTTATTATCTTTCCAATTTTTTTTCTATACAGAGATACAGAAGTAAACTTCTTCACTAAGACAAAACTAACCTTCTGATATACGGGTAGAAGAATATCGTATTTGTAGGAATGTAAATTGCTCCTTTTCCACTAAAAGATTTGAAGTTCCTCTACATTTGAATGCAAATATTCTGCTATCTAGCGTATCACTTTGAAACACGTGTTTCCTTCACAAGCACACTCTTTTGTAGCCACTGGCTCAGGGAGTCATGCTATTCCCTGATTTCTGTTAGAAATAATACTTTCCAATACAGCAGCTATAAAACCCAGACAAGCTATTATTGTCTATCTACATTAACTTGTCCTTTTTGCTTTGAAGATTGTTCCATTACAAAACTGTAAAGCATAGGCTTTAAAAAGAGCAAATGTTCTGGTCTAACACTTCATATCCTGTAGCTTAATGAGGTAGATTATTATCTGATACTAAGGATGCTGATGATACAGCGTGCTTAAATTTAGTTAGTAATCTGCGTGTGTTTTGCAAGACAACATGTAAGCATATATATATTGCATTGTATTTCAAACCCAAAGCCTTTGAGCATATCAAGACTCTAAAGAAAAGCACTACATAGAAGGAGAGGGGTAAATTTATTGGATTTTCTTTGGTTTTTGGTGCATCTCAGTAACTGAATACATATCTTTCAGTGTCAGAACAATGCTCTGCAAATGCAAAGCATGCGAACTATGGAGATTTTCCATTCTTTTTCCAATTCTGTGAGTTGGAAGCAATCTCACAGCTGGTTTAGTTTATGAGAGTTGATAATGGCTGCTTAGGAAAACGATGTTTGGAGTAGGCTGTAGACTGCAGGAAAGAAGCCAAAGCAGTGAAAGAATTTGGGATCTTTTAATACGAGGCTGTGAAACTAATCTACTTGCTGTTCCTAGTGCTCATAATCAATGCACTAAAAAAGAAACCCAAACCAAGCTTGGGATGGAGCTAGGAAGCTGGAAAGAGGGATTGTAGAGATTGGTGGATGTAGATGTGAATTAACTGTCAGCATACCTATGAATGGATGAGTGTTAGTAGAAGAAGACATTCTGGAGAAATAGGAATAGAACTGTTATTCATTTTTTAAGAGTGAGTAAGGGAAAGCTACAGCTGACAGGTAAATAGGAGACAGAGGCCAGGGTTCAGTTCCTTACGTATAGATAACTAGTGCCTACTATATTCTTTTGGATGCCTAAAAGTCCACTGTGTGAGCCTAGCAAATACAATGTGCGATCTACGGCAACTTTCTGAAATATTTCAGAGGCCAAGACTGGAAACCCTGCATTGCCTAAAATGACGTTATATGTATATGTTTAGACAGATGAATTTCACCCTGAAAGTAAATTGTTATTTCATTTCCATGCCCTAATTTAACATTTCTAAGCAAGGCATAAAAAGTTTAAAAAAATATAGATGTAGTTTTTCCTGCCAGTCTCCTTATTAGCCTGCCACACGCTTCCCTGTCAAGAAGCATGGAAAGATTGTCAACTAGTACAAAACAGTAAAATAATTACAGTAAAATTTTCTATTTATTTTGTGTTCCAGTAGCCCTTCCCTGAGCCTAAAACTTTTGCTTATCTTTATCCCTTATCAAGGCAAAGATCTTGCCACAACTCCTAGGGAAGTTTGTATGATCATATGACAAAAATAACAGTTGTGTATAACTGAAAATACTGCAAGCTGTGCATAGCTGAAAAAACAAAAACTGATTCAGAAGGGGTTGCCGTTTTGCACATGGTTTTGTATGAAATATCGACTTGTTTTCATTTTTGCATTTGTTATTGTAGCAGTCTAAAGCGTGCATAGGAAAACTTACAATGTGATTAAAATTGATGAATCTGTTACGACAGGGACATATGAGAAGGCTGGCAAGAACATACAATGAAACAGAAGCATGTGGTCATTTCTATCTGACAGGAATTATGTTAAAATTTGAGAGAATGTGATATTAGCCATACTGCAGAATACAAGCAGAAAGACAACAAGTCAATATAATACACTTAAAAAGGAGTTTGTGGGTAGTCAAATAGCTTATCTCTTGACAAGCACAAACCTTTTTATACTTTAAAAAGAGATGGGAAAGATGACTGCTCATCAGAATTAAAAGGTATTTATAAATATCCACATTATTAATAAGCAGACCTCAGCCTGGTACATTTTCTTACTTTACATTCATGTCCTGTAGATTTATCTGTTTATTCTGAAATGAAATTTAACAGACACAGCATTAAAATGTACATATAAGAGTTCTTGGCAAAATAAAAGATAATCCTTATGAATAAATACTATTTCTTTTGAACTGAAAATACACCTGCTATTTCCTGTGCAGTTAGTTTGCCCTTTGACATATTTTTTTCTAAATGATTCATTTTAAAAAATATGTTACAAATCAGTTTATCTGTACTTGATTCTTTTACTTGTAATACATTTTAGATGATATCCTGCTTAATGCTCTGCTGTGCTCAGTGGGTTTGGGATTGAGAGTGTACATTAGTGACAATAATGAAGAAAAGATCGAGCAGGTGAGCTCAGCTGCAATAGACGTGCACACATCAGTCACTATTTATCAAACAATTCAGTTCAGCAAATGAGCTGTTCTGCTCCGATTGCCCACACTTCTTGGGCTCCTTTTGTTCCTTCTGCTTAAGGAATTTAATCTGGAATATGCTGTTGCTATTTAAAAAGGCTGTCCAGAAAGATCCACACCAGTGTTTTCTCATTACTCTGGAGAAGAAGGCTTATGTATATGAAAAGTGGATTGCGAGCAGTTAAAATAATTTTTGTACTCTGCAGTTGGTCTTGTAACCAGTTACAATGCTCTCTCTGCATGGCAGTTTACTTTAATAACTTCACCTCTGAGGATTGTCATGTCCTGGTTTCAGCAGAGATAGAGTTAATTCGTTTTCTAGTGGTTTCTGTGTTTTCAGATTTGGTATTAAAGGAATGTCAATGTTTTAGTAGTTGTTAAGTGATGTTTATACTATTCAAGGATGTTTTTCAGCTTCCCATAGTAGCCCGAGAAGAAGCATAGACAGAACAATAGAATGGCTAATGGAATATTCCGTACTACAGATGTCATGCTAGATACAGAAATGAGGGTTGGCCAGGAGGTGGAAATCTGCAGTCACTGCTTGGGTTGGACTGGGCAACCAATTCACCAGGTGGTGGGAGTGACTTGTGTCTTGTATATTCTTTTACTATTTTTATTATTATTGTTAATTTCCTTTTCTGTTATTATTCTATTAAACTGTCTTTATCTCAACCCATGAGTTTTTTTTCCTTTCCCCTCCTTTTCTCCCTCTTCTCCCTACCCCTCTTGCAAGGGAAGGAGGATTGAGCAAGAGACTTTGTGGTCTTAGTTGCTGGCCGGGGTTAAACCGCTACAGGTCACAACAATTTGAGCAGTTTTGACAAGAGTGACTAAAAACCAATGCATGCTGCATGTGTCTGTAAATGAAAGTTTTGACTTTAGCACTTGAGTTGTTGGTATGAGACTAGACAAAGGACCTGTACAACATCCACAACAGCCAAGTCTAGCAGAGTGACAACTCTTGCAAGGATGCCATCGGAGAGGTTGTTTTATGATGTTGATCAGGCTGCAGATGTTTGTCAGAAATGGTTATCTTACAGTTTTCAGAATTATACTTCTGATTGCCTTTAACAATAAAAATGGCAACAGTAAGAATATTGCAACTTTGAACAATATGTACATAAGCATTCATAAATTGGCCCATAACTCCCATTAACACAGACCACAAAATAGCTGAGAGTTGTTTCAGCTCTGCAACCAGACAGATGGATGAGACTGGAACGGAAGAAATGTATATCACTATAATCCTTTTACATTCAATGAGCACAACAGTCATGGGCTATATTAACAGGTATAGTTAAAACACAGTGAAGTGAAGAAGGAAATCCTTTTATCAAAAACAGGGTGGATAGTAACAAATACCAGTAAGAGAATGCAACTGATCATTCATGAATTCATCTACCTTTCCTTTCCCTGGAGGAAAAAGTGCTTTACAGTAAAAGAGTCACTGGAGACTGGTCCAGGAGAGTGTCCCTACCTAGACTCCCAGCTGTGTTAATATGTAAGTCAGATTTCAGAGTAATTCATCCAGAAACCATTTTTTTTCCTGTTATGATCAGTGGCAAAATTCTAACAATGGTAAAGCATGTTTGTTATTTTGTTTTTTTCTTTTTTTCCTTTTGTATCCACTGTCACACATTGGAAATCAGCATGTTCCCTGTAATAAAAAAAGCACTGTAAATAGCAGATTTGACAGAGGATTGTCTGATGTCTGAAAGGAGAATATGAGTATAGTCACACCCCCAGTAAAACTGGACATTCTAATTGCAAAATAGGGATGAAAAGGGGAAGTTCTGCTTGTAGTGAGAAACTTGATGATACAAGGAACACAACAACCAATTAATGAACACATTTATAGCATGTTAATAGCTAGTTCCAGGGAATGAGTTCTGGTTCTGGGACCAATACATATAGACGCACTTAACATATCCCCTGGTAACCTTCTGTGCCTAAAGCCCTTTCCAGCACACATCATGCTTACAGTTCATCTGCTTCTCACAAAACCAGTGTTGCGAAGTCAGGTGGCAATGTATCAAGTCATAATGAAAGCTAATGCCTTCCTGGAGATAGCTTCTGCAGGTTTCTAGATGTCATACACCCTCACTGCAGATAAACTTGCAATGACTATGTTTTCCACAGTTCAAGGGTCTTCAAACATGGATAGGCTGGGACCTCCTCTCCCCAGCAGACATCATCTGTGAATCATGTGTGAAATCTTCAGTGTGGATAACACAATGTAACCATCACGACCCCCATAAATGCCACAGTTCCTGCATAACCAAGGATCACAAGCACCTTTGTCTGGGCCCTGAGCACTCACAGCATCAAAATAAACTGCTCACCTGTTTGGCCGAGTACTGTAAGAGTCTGAGGGGTAGTTTAATACTAGCATTTTTCATAATCTGTGCAAAAATGGTAATGATCCATGTCACCTGCTTTGGAGTCAGGACCATGCCTTCCTGTACTGTTTTGATCTGTTGACCAATGACAGCAACACAGCCTGGTTCAAGCTGCACACAGAACTCCAGTTTGTGGCCACTCACCCAGCTGCAGTATCAGCTTAGCCCCATAAACAAGGCTTTTTTCTGCACGGCTGGAGAAGTGGTTATTCTAGCTATCAGCTATCCAAGACAGATTTCACAGCCAGCAGTACATAGACTTCCTATTCACACAGCAGAAAAAGACATTACTTTCATTTGTTTCAATGTCCTCTGCCATCCCCCATGGAAATGTTATTTTCTTGTAATTTATACAGGTGAAGAGGCTGGAAATTAAGTAAAAGAAAACTTTTTTATTTTTTCAATCAATCTTTTCCCTAACCAAGAACTGAAAAAATGTTGTTTTTCTTTCCTCCAAAATCCAAAACCTTCAAGAAAAAAAGGCACTGGTTCTTATAATCTTTTGTCCTCATACGTTCTCTTCCATCTTAACTCAGTAAGTTCGCTCCAGCCCTGAGAAAGCTACCTGCAGAGACCAAGGGATGGGCACATGCCAAAAGAAGCCCCTATTAAACCCAACAGACAGAAGTCCGTGAGAGGTAGCCAGTGGTTTCCTTCATACCTTTTGCATGCTGGTTCTTTCCTTCAGACATTGGCCATGAATGATTGTAATGCTTCCATGCCCCTTTTCCTCCCCGGAGCAGCTCACCTGCCCCCACAACTATAGCATATGTGGGAAAAGATATTGAATAAGCCCCTTTGTTCCCACCAAGGAAAAAAACAACACAACACCTGACTGTTAGAGCATAGCAAAGCTGGAGATCCAGACCAAGAGATNCATAACTGCAAATGAGCTAATTTGGCTATTAAAAATCAAACAGGAAAAAACATGCAGCCATACTGGATTTCCCACCACTCCCCTCCAAAGAATGAGCTAATATTCGGTTAAAAATACACAAAAGCAAGAACAACACATGGCAAATCAGTTCAGAAACAGAGACAAATGTGAAGGGTGGGGACAAAATAAAACCAAGAAAAATACATGAGGTGTCTACATGAGGGTCATATGGCCATGGTTATGCTGGGACCTGCAGACTCTGCTCTTCCTCTTTCTCTTCCTGCATTGCTGTACCACCTGTTCTTATTTATGTGCTCTTGGTATAATGATGTACTTCTCCAGGAAGCAAGGGGTATGTACCTTACTTTTGTGGTGTCTTTAAGACAAAGGGGCTGGGAGTCTTTCACCTTAAACACATGGTCATCTGGAAGTGGTTAATTACTTTCAGAATTGGTCTCAGTCAATAGCCAATGTTTAACAACATTTATCCAATTCAGAAGCTTATTTGATGTATACATTTAACGGTTAGATGGATACGGTGCGATGATCTGGAGAAGAACATATTCTCTTCACAGCAAAGTGAAAGCGGACATTTCTGTCCCTCACTAATAAAGTTATTTATTATGTAGTTAAGTACAGATGACTCAAAGTCTGACAAAGAAACTTGTGCATCTACCAGGAAGTAAAGCAGATCTTACTTTTAATTTAAAAGAATGGTCAGACTGTCTCCTGAATAAAGAAAATGGTTTAGGGTTGAAAGACTGAATCTGTCTGAACCTACAGAAGTCTTCAGAGGCAAAGCTGGTCAACAGAGCTACCCAGCTTGCAGGCAAGGAGAGCTTGAGAATTGGAAGATGAAGGATGTGCTCAGAGGCCTGCTTCTAAATGTACTTTTTGGAGTATCTTTGAAGGACCTTCCATCCAAAGGAGTTCTTTGAGAGAGGAGTTCAAACCAGCTCTTTCCAATAATTGCAGACTGATGCGTAGTGCACAAAACCCAAGACCTAGGCTGCCACCTGGTCAGAAATGAATACAAGTCAACTGAGCATGAATGACTTCTTTGGTGTGTCCTCAGTTAATTTAATTTATGCATCATTTTTTCCCTTATTTCTTCCTCTAAATCCTTCATAGACTTTTGCATCTTTTTTGGATCAAGGTTTTCTCCTGTTCAAATTGCTCTGGATGCAAATTCTGGCAACAAGAATTCAGTTCTAATTACCCACCCACATTTAAAAGGGTCCTTTTTAAAATCAGTTTCCTGTTGCAGCAGGCAAAACTTGGGAAGTTCACTTGATTCTTTTCTGTTCTTCAATGTCTTTTCCCCTCAAGAATCAAAAAAAAAAAAAAAAAAAAAGAAAGCATAAAGCAGGAAAGGAGCTTGAACTACCTGTTGAAAAGGTGAAGTAAACTCATAGGGACCTCATCCAGAACATCAACTTGGATTAACCAAATTAAGACAAACTAAGTAACAGTAAGAGAGACCTAGTTCTTTTTGCTGACCAATTTCAACCCTACATAAAAGCAGACCCAGCTGCCAAGAAGTCTTAAAACAGTCCTTAACCCCAGTATTTACACCTTCTATGCATTGTGATTATGAGCACCCGCTTTAATATCCCTAGCTTTTGGAGCGATGGCCTTAGAGGTACATGTTGTGGTAAGAGATTTACAAATGCCATGATAACAATTTTAGGAAAAAAAAGGCCACACTGAAATGAGCACCACAAACCAGGACAGCACCAAAAATTAAAACATACACCAAAAATCTCATTAAATTCAGTTTTGTTATATTTCTATTTTCTTTTTCTTCACTGCCAAGAATCAAGAAATATGTGTATCTGAACAGAAATTTTCTCCTTCCTAATCAGTCTGATCCTCCCAACTGATACTCTGTATTAGGTTTCACTGGGCATTGTATCAGTCTCATATCTGAGTTTAAGTGATAACTATGAGTTGATAATTTAAAATGCTTTTTTAGGTGGATCATAGAGCCTTGTCACACCTTAAGCTAGAGATATACTGGGTTTATTCCAAGTGACCCTTTCTGGTTATTTAATTACTTTTTTACATTTTTTTTTTTTTATCCTGGTGGTCACAAGTGATAAAATGACAACTGAATAGTCAAAATCAATTGTGCATGTATGGAGACATTTAAGTAAAGACCAAAGAGTTTTCAGGTTGGCATTTGAATTATTTTTTCATGTCCCTGGTTTTAAATCACACTCTCAGTGTAATTAGTATACATTTACAATACATTTTCAGTTGCATTTGAGCACAAGGGGAGAGGGAGCGAGACAGATGGACATCCTAAGGTAGTATGTAAGTTTATACAAAGGAAGGAGGTGACTTAGAAACATTTTCCTCTGTATTAATTTGTTATTAGTGTACTTCAATATAAGTATAATATATTTTATCTTTTTACTAGGCTAATTGGCAAGTTAAGGATTAAACCTTTCTAAAAAATGATATCTAACTCTATGTCTAAAACTATATCAAACTCATAAAGGAAGCCTACAGAGGGTGGAAACAAGGACAGGTAACCTGGGACGAGTACAGAGGAATTATCCAAGCAGCCAGGGATCAGGAAAGCTAAAGCCCAGATAGAATTGAATCCTGACAGGGACATCAAGAGCAATAAGAAAGGCTTCTATAGGTATGTAGGTGATAAATGGAAGACTAATGAAAAAGTGGGCTCTCTTTGGAAGGAAATGGGAGACCTGGTTACCTGGGACATGGACAAGGCTGCGGTACTCAATGACTTTTTTGCCTCGGTCTTCACCAACAAGTGCTCCAGCCACACCATCCAAGTCACAGAAGGCAAAGTCAGGGACTGGGAGAATGAGGAACCGCCCACTATAGTAGAAGACTAAATTCAAGACCATCTGAAGAACCTGAAGGTGCACAAGTCTATGGGTCGTGATGAGATTCATCCACAGGTCCTGAGGGAACCGGTGGATGAAATTGCTAAGCCACTAGCCATCATATTTGAGAAGTCATGGCAGTCCAGTGAAGTTCCTTCTGACTGGAATGAGGGAAATATAACCCTCATTTTTAAAAAGGGGAAAAAAGGAAGACCTGGGAACTACATGCTGGTCAGTCTCACCTCTGTGCTAGGCAAGATCATGGGGCAGATCCTCCTGGAAATTCTGCTAAGGCACATGGAATATAAAGAGGTGACCAGTGACAGCCAGCATGAGTTCACTGAGGGCAAATCACACCTGACAAATTTGGTGATCTTCTATGATGCTGTTATAGCACTGATGTGATCAACTGATGTCATCTACCTGGACTTATGCAAAGCATTTCACACTGTCCTGCACCACATCCTTGTCTTTAAATTGGTGAGACATGGATTTGATGGATGGACCACTTGATGGATAAGGAATTGTCTGGATGGCCACACTGAAAGATTTGCAGTCTACAGCTCGATTTCCAAGTGTAAACCAGTGGCGAGTGGAGTTCCTTAGGGGTCAGTACTGGGAGTGGTGCTATTTAACATCTTTGTTGCTGACATGGACAGTGGGATTGAGTGCACTCTCAGCAAGTTTGCCAATGACACCAATGTGTGTGATGCTGTTAACATGCTGGAGGGAAAGGATGCCATCCAGAGGGACCTGGACAGGCTTGAGAGGTGGGCCCATGAGAACATCATGAAATTCAACAAGACCAAGTGCAAGGTCCTGCACCTGGGTTGGGGCAACCCCAGGCACAAACACAGGCTGGGAGGAGAATGGATTGAGAGCAGCCCTGAGAACAAGGACTTGGGGGGGTGTTCGTTGATGAGAAGCTCAACATGACCCACCAATGTGCGCTGGCAGCCCAGAAAGCCAACCTCATCCTGGGTTGCATCAAAAGAAGCACGGCCAGCAGGTCAAGGGAGGTGATTCTCCCACTCTACTCCGCTCTCATGAGACCCCACCTGGAGGACTGGGTCCTGCTCTAAGGCCCCCAACATAAGAAGCACATAGACCTGTTGGAGCGAGTCCAGAGGAGAGCCACAAAGATGATGAGAGGGCTGGAGCACCTCTCCTATGAAGACAGGCTGAGAGAGTTGGGGTTGTTCAGCTCGGAGAAGAGAAGGCTCCAGGGAGACCTTATAGAAGCTTTCCAGTATCTGAAGGGGGCCTACAGGAAAGATGGGGAGGGACTCTTTTTATCAGGGAATGTAGCGATAAGACGAGGGGTGATGCTTTTAAATGGAAAAAGGGTAGATTTACGTTAGATATTAGGAAGAAATTTTTTATTGTGAGGCTGGTGAGACACTGGAACAGGTTGCCCAGGGTGGTTGTGGATGCCCCATCCCTGGAAGTGTTCAAGGCCAGGTTGGATGGGTCTTTGAGAAACCTAGTCTAGGTGAAGGTGTCCCTGCCCATGGCAGCGGGGTTGGCACTAGATGATCTTTATGGTCCCTTCCAACTCTAAGCATTCTATGATTCTATGATCTGTTTTTTAAAAACCTGAGAACTTCAAAAATATTATGTCCTGTTCATTTACATTTCAGATCAAAAGCTAAATGTTGCTCAACACTTGTTAGGATTACTAGTAAAATATTTTTTCAAAAAATTAAAGTCAAAGGGTAAAGGTTGTTTTTAATTATATATTGCCACTATTTTTTATGCATAAAAAAGGATGTCCAGTCATGCTCATTATGAAGTAACATTTCAATAGGCCAGCACGGTATAGTCATAACCATTTTAGACTACATTTTTACAAATACAAACATAATTTACGCAGACAAAAAGCAGAACAGTGAATGCGAAAGAACCCCCACAAACGAAAACATGATAAAGATGATGATGTGAGAAATTATGAATTATGGTAAGTTTCAAATTTCCCATAGAACTGTATTTTTTTTACTAAACTGATACCCATAATTTTGCATGCAACTGAATATTTGAAGTAAAAGGACTGTTTAACTTGTTTTTGTGTAAAAACCTGAATATGAAGAGAGATTCTGCAGAAATACAATATAGCACAGGGAGGGACTGGTACGTTGCAGGCAGCAAATAATAACATGATGGTAAAATGGATATAGTTGTCGGAAATTCTTACTTTTTGGAAAAATTCTGTGCATACCAGTCAAAATATATATGTCCCCATTGAACATTATGCACAGATCAACTGTAAATGTATGTGCTATCATGGCAAAAACTGAGGATGGCCATTAACTTGTGTGATTTTTCAGTTCTTATTCTAGTGCATATATGGTGTCAATGCTGCTGACTGTGTGAACGTGCCCAACTAAATATCTGTGCAGACTAGCAGAGTATTCTGATAACAGCTGACTAATATCTGCAAACTATTGTGCTAAGCAGAAATATTTGGTTTATGCTAATTTCTGTCTAATAATCTAGCAGACTTATTTGAAGTTTGGGACATTTTTTTAATGTTTGAGGTATTCTTATGTATTTTTATTTAAATAATGAGGAAAAAAGTCATATTTTTAAACAAGAGTTTCACTGGCAGTTACTGTAGCATATATGTACTAAAAACTAAAATCTTGTTATTAACAAAGAATAACATCTTGCAGTAGATGCTAACTAAACTAGAGAATCTAGGTCACCTAGAACCCCTGGGTGAAGCCAAGACACGAACATGGAAATATCTAAACAAACTTTAGTGAGACGTGTTTAACACTCCTGGTTCAGTGCAGAAATTGCTTTCCACTGTGTATTATCTGTTCTGCAAAGGATAAACAACCCAGGACTTGCTGGTGAGCCTTTCTAAAAAACAACACATTTCCTTGCTTTTATCTTCTGCCGAGAAGTATATAAAGCCAGATTTTATGTTTTTAATTTAACTTTTATTAAATACCAAATGTACATATTTCCAAAATTTTGGCATTTCAATGTTAGTTTTTAATAAATAGAAAAAAAAATAAAGTATTGCTTCAATAATTTTCAACGGTAACTGAGTCTACAGCTGCTAATTATTAAATTAACCTCAAGAACTTGGATGAATTTCTAATGTAAGACTATAGCATTATTATTACCAATTATGATCCTCATAATTTTGTGAGCATGTTTTCTCGTCTGAACAGAAAGAAACCTTAAATTGGAAAACAATTGCAAGTATTGTTGCAAGTATTCAGGTTCATTAAGTTAGTAACAGAAACTAAAACTATCATTATAGTAACAACTAAATTGCCTCAGGACCACTAGCAAATATGAACCATAAAATTCTCGTCTTTGGTCTTTTCTACTAATTAAGTAATTATATATTCATTATTATCAGAATTATATTTATCTTTCCCTTGAAAAGAAGTATCTCCTTAGTTATTTTCACAGGAGGTACGTAATGAGCTTTTCTATTATTTTTTCAGTCAAGCTACCCATCCGAAGGCAAATATCCATTCCAGCGTCTGTTTGCTTCTGTTGTTCCCCTCTCTCTGGAAGGGAGGAAAAGCCCTCTTCTTCCTGACTCTCTATCTTGAATTTATGTTTCACAGTGATGCATTTTAGCTTTTATAGCTCTGACGGAAAGGAAGCTGAAATTGAAAGAGATTGATCCACTGAAAAAAAGACTGCTGTTTATCAGATTTATGCCTCACTTGCATTACCTCCAATTTACCCTTTTTGCTCTCTACAGATTCACTGGAAAAACAGAACCAGCCTCACTTCCCCCTGCAGATACCTCAACACTTACTTTCTCTTTCACTTTCTGTGTTTCTTCTGTGCCCCATGCATAAATATTTGTAAACCCATCCTTTGCAGAGCTGCACAAATCAAAGGCAGAGCAACGTTCCGGCAATGGTCCTTCAGTGCAGCAGGACTCACATGCCATCCCTCCAGCATAATTTTTAACCACCACATCTCTCCTTGGGAATAATTTTTCAAAAATGCCATTAGAAGTAACAGTTGTGTTATATTTAATCTATAAACCAAGCAGAATAGACTATTTGATGGTCTTTTCTGCCTGGAGCCACATTGTCCAATGCTAAACAAAGTCTCCAAAGCAGAATCATTAGTGAATCATCATCTGGCAGGGCCTTACTAATGTGACCTGGAGGCATGAAGCAATTCAGTAAAACAGAAAGAAGTATTGTAATTCCTTTTCAAGTTCTGCAAAAGAGCTGTAAATGCTTGCTGAGGGGCTGTATGTATCTAGATGACACACCTCTCTGGAGATGCTGATATGGTATAAAAGCAACACGAAAATGTCCTTAGATGTGTCCCTGAGCAACCATTCTTCAAAGACAACTAATATGCTAGAGGTTAAAGTGATAGCAGCTTTGCCCAGACAAATTCAGCTTTCAAAGAGCTTTAAGCTTTTGTCAGGGCTCCTCAAGGCTGGTGGTGGCTCCCCATGGTGGGTGATGGCAGGCCCTGGCAGCCAGGGCCCGTCCCACCCCCAGCCAGGCACAGGGCAGCCAGGGGCACTGGGGCAGCCCCAGCCCCGGGCGTGGGGCACCTCCATGGGGACAGGGATGGGCTGAGACTGGGATGTGGGCCCACGGGTGGGCCCGGCTCAGGGGGCCCATGGCCGGGCAGGGCAGGGCTGTGGGGAGCTGGAGACCGGCCCTGCTGTGGCGTCGATGGGGCAGGGGCTGACGTCCCCGGGGGGCTGACATGGGGTCCTGGGGCCTGGGCAGCGTGGGGGGAGCCCTGAGGGGGCTGGGTAGGGACAGGCAGGGCTGGTGGTGCCCTCAGGGACATGAGAGGTTTAATATTTCCATGAGCTGTACTATAAGAAGTATCTGAATAAAAAAGAAAGACAACCAATTTCCTCCGTATTTCGTGGTTATGATGTCATTTTGTAGAAGTCCTTTTGTATATGTCAGTCGGCTGATTTAATAGATATAAAATAGCTTTTTACTTCTGTATTGCTACAAAGGTCAAGTGGAAATAAATTAAATGCTACTGTTTCTGTTTGATCAGCAGGACAGTTCACTAAATTGTAATCTTCAGATTCTGTTGTTTTTTTTATCTTTGACTGAAAGGAACTTCTCGCATCTGTGGTCATTTGGCATTGAAGCAGTACACAAAGGAAAGAAATTGTGAACAGTACTTACGCACACATACAAATATTTAGTACTTAGTGCTTATTAGTACTTCTGTACTCCTAAATGGGTGAGTTGCAGAAAAGTTCTCTCTGTTTCCTTTTATTTCTTCATTCTCCTTAGCTGGAGAAGTCCCGGAACGCATCAGTACAAGAAACGATAGTGTAAAGTCTTGTGCAAGGGTTGGTATCCATGAACTAAAGTTTCCACTGCTACTTGAATTTTATTGCTTTTTTAATTTAAGCATAGCATCATAAAATAAATAAATAAATAAAATTAACAGACCATCCATAAATAAAGGTAGCTAAGAAAAAAATCATAGTGCACAATGTGAGTTGTTCTGAGAGATCTTTCTGCCTTTAATAGTCATTGCTCTATAACAATTATAATTTGTTCAGAATTCATATTAAAAAGGAAACATACAAGTCCTTCCTTCTTCAGAGGCAAAAATATCCCTGAGATTTGCTATGGAGAAATAATGACAGGAAGAGCACATTTAACCTTGATGAAGGGCAAATCACTTGGAAAATTGTGTGTTTCTTTCCAAGAATCAATATTCTTCCTATGACTGCACCAACAACTAACTCTTTTTCTTCTTGACCAACAGCAACATACAAGCAGCTGGACACTGACAGTGCCATACATGACTGGTCTGAAGAGAAAAAAAAGTATACAATCAAAAACAGGCATCATGAGCCACCAATGTGCGCTGGCAGCCCAGAAAGCCAACCTCATCCTGGGTTGCATCAAAAGAAGCATGGCCAGCAGGTCAAGGGAGGTGATTCTCCCACTCTACTCCGCTCTCATGAGACCCCACCTGGAGGACTGGGTCCTGCTCTAAGGCCCCCAACATAAGAAGCACATAGACCTGTCGGAGCGAGTCCAGAGGAGAGCCACAAAGATGATGAGAGGGCTGGAGCGCCTCTCCTATGAAGACAGGCTGAGAGAGTTGGGGTTGTTCAGCTCGGAGAAGAGAAGGCTCCAGGGAGACCTTATAGAAGCTTTCCGGTATCTGAAGGGGGCCTACAGGAAAGATGGGGAGGGACTCTTTTTATCAGGGAATGTAGCGATAAGACGAGGGGTGATGCTTTTAAATGGAAAAAGGGTAGATTTACGTTAGATATTAGGAAGAAATTTTTTATTGTGAGGCTGGTGAGACACTGGAACAGGTTGCCCAGGGTGGTTGTGGATGCCCCATCCCTGGAAGTGTTCAAGGCCAGGTTGGATGGGTCTTTGAGAAACCTAGTCTAGGTGAAGGTGTCCCTGCCCATGGCAGCGGGGTTGGCACTAGATGATCTTTATGGTCCCTTCCAACTCTAAGCATTCTATGATTCTATGATTCTGTGAAGTTGAAGGCAACTTTCAGAGCACAGGGGCACCTGAACAGGGAGAGGAGCAGAGAGGTGTGGACGTGGTTGGGCAGCTAGCTAAAGACAAGACCTAGCTGTATGTTTGCTGTCTCCACACTGAAAGTAGGCAAATAGATTTCAGTGTTCATTCTTTTCTCAATAAGAAAGTGCATTGTCACAGCTTCTTTGCATGCCACACTAGCTGTCTAAGGATTTCAAAGGTAGGAAAGAGAAGGCAAGTAGAGATTCAGAATTTCCAGTGTAGTCCAGGTCCTAGAAGACCAGAAAGAGAGCCTGTTCTGAGATGAGGAAGTTCTCCCAGACACCTGTGAATTTAGACAAGAAATGAAGTCCAGTGCTACTGCATTTTCCAAAAATGGTTCTGTGTACTTCTCAGGAAACAATTCTGCTTGTGGATGGATGAGCAGCTCTGAGAAGGGGGATTGTAAAGAACTATGATTTCCAATGCCGTATCATGTTACCATATTGGCCAGATGGTTCTAGACATGTCATTCTCAGTGTACTGGGTCACTTAGTTCCCCTTTTATACTGTAGAGAGAAATTAGGTATTTATTCATGCAATGTTCTCCTTTGGTTAAATATCAAATCAGTATTTAAATATGGTATCTTCTAGCAATAGCATAGCATAAATATCATATGCTACTTTCTTCTTCAAGTTACAGTTCTTATGCTATTTAATTGAAGGGTGCATCTTCCAACTGATACAAAAAAAAAAAAGTGTTGACTCTGTGCATGATCACAGTTAAATTTAAGGAGGACAAATAAGCATTTTGTTCTGCAGTGTAACAAGAAAGGAACATAAATCTTGATATGATATCACTGATAACCACATGTTAGCAATTGTGACAAAATAAATCTTGATAAAATGTACCATTGGAGAAAATACTGAAATGAATGAATGAGGATAAGAATCAGTTCTTACACATAGTAAATGGATAGTAATGTACAAAGTCTATATTATCCCATTGCCAGATGCAATGTTTATCAGCCATCAAAACCAGACACGCACAAAGCCATTTATTAAAAAAAACCCCACACAACAAAACAAACAAACAAATAAAAATGCCTTAGCGAAGTTATTTACAGTTATCTAAAGAAAGTACAGCTATTCTGGACCACTTCTATATATTGCCTTTAGAAGACCGTTAAATAATTCACGAGCATATTGTTTGTCAAATAACTTATTCAACATTCTCTTCAAATAGAATTTTCTTGGAACATTTTTCTTTCACCAATGCTTAGCATTGTTTATGAATTTTCTGATACTGAAAAGCACTTCTGAATTCAAAACCATCATTTATCACACAAAGTTCTTATCAGTTAGCTACTGGCATGGAGGCTCGGAAAAAATGGTGAGAGGCAACCTGTCTGTTTGGCACTCAACTCATGCAGTCAAGGTTGTAGTCATTCCACTGATGGCAGTGTGGACACCTCCAGGGATTATACACAGATAGTGCAACCTCAGATGACTGGTGTGCAGGGAGCTAGTAAATTTTTGAGATGATATTGAGAACACAGAGACAGATTCCTGAGTCTGTAGCTGCAACTACGACTAAAGTTTATCACGTTCTTTAATGTTTTTTTTATTGACAGTATTTCCCAGCACACTGCACAACAGCCAGGAATCACTGAGACGTAGTATGCTCCTTGTTCTTCAGCTGTTTTGTTGACTCCTTTCTCAAAACACAGCATAAGTCAGGCTCTTTATCAAAATATTCCATCTAAGGTAATGCTGAAGGTGTTCCCTGATCCTTGGGAGGGGAAAAAAAGCCCAACCCAAAATAGTGCAGACTCAGGAATTTATTGTTTGACTTATCTAAATGAGAAAGTTCTTTATATATTGAGAGCCACAGCTGTTTTCCAAACTCATTTCCTGTTGGTCAGATTTCTTCTATCAAATATAAATCTTTCCTCTGTGCTCCCAGGAGTTCAGAGTACTTGCATGCTGTTTGTTTGTGAACAGAATCGGTTGTTCTTGGCATGGGAGAAATTCTTTTCTTCGGCAGGCAAGGGGAAATCTAGTTGAACCCTATTGAAGTCAATGGGGTTACTGCAGTGAAATGAAAAACAAAGTCGGATCCATGCATTGTGGCACTGCCAATTTATTACTTTTATATTTTTTGTTTGTTTCCTTGTGAACCCAATTATTTTATAACCGTTAAAAGAATGAGCCTCTTCAGAGCACATAAAACGTCACTTTCTTGTACTTCATGGGATTAATGTTTATATTTGCACAGAATTATACTGAATTACCTATCCTCCCCAGTAAAACAAAAAGGTATATTTGCCCTGTTCTCTGAGATTTTCCTTCCCATCTTGTTCTTTTTGTATATAAATGCCAGAATATAATTTAAAATGGAAGACAATTCATGTCATTTGTGTACATCTGAGATGGTCATCCCTGCATGTATAAATGAAAGAGAAAATAGATCTTCCTGTTATATTGCAATCAAATTACATATGCCTAGTGAAATCAAGGGTAAGAGCAGGCTTGAGAAAGACAAAATCAAGACAGAATTAAACTGTATTCAGGCAGGAAAAGAGGCAGGGGAGCAAAAGTCTTCTGGCAGAAGTTAAGTGACCAGCAGAGTGTCTCTTTACGTGGTGATACAGGGAAACATTTAATAGTTCTAGTCTGTTCTGTGTTTTCCTACAAAACAACCACTGAGTAGGCAAGAACTGTTCCTGGAAGGTAAGGCTGAGCCAAGAGAGTTCCTGCTACTCAAAATGTAAAACTGGAAACTGCAGAAATAACAGCCTATTGTATTTAGAAAATTTGTAGCAAAGAGAAGGTTCAGTCTTTTCATGTAACAGATACCTTGGGATGTTTTTTGTGACCTGCACAGGAACAAAAAGAGTCTGGAAAACCTACTGCATTTCATAACCTGTCTCTCTCTTGATAAGGAAAGAAGGTGCAAAAGAACAGAGTACCTTTAATTTCCTTAGTGTTTTCCAATTTTAGGCCAAAACTGGCATTATTCTTCGAGTATTTGTTCTTTTTAACACAAAAATGATGTCGATTTTAGTGTTAAGAAAAGGAGACTAATTTATTACAACTGTTCACATTTTCCATCTTTTATCGTCAGAAATAATAATGTTGCTTCTCATATTGCCATACCATTGAAGACCCAGGTAGGTCTATAGCATCACTGTCCTTATAGGAGACCACGTCTGACTGTGCTCTAATCTAACCTACAACATGTTTCTACATGTTATTGAAAGCTATGTTCTTATCTCACTGTAAAATTTGAACAACAAAACCAAAACAGACTGCTAGCAACACCTATTCATCAATAATGGTACCTGCAACATATTTTACATGATACTGTTTAAATCTTCTTTGTCAAACTTGAAAGATTTTGCACTGGTCCAAGTAAACCAGGATTTCCAAACATTAAATAATAAGAATCTATTTAAATTCTTTTTTTTGGTCCATGCCTTACCCATCTTTCACATGTAGAGTAAATTATTGTTACCCTTCTCTCTACAGTGTGGAAACATAGGTACCACTATAAATTAATCCTGTCAAGAGGGAGACATAAGCAAATTACTTGAAATTTACAAGTCCACAGATGCATGGCTTGTCAAGTCATAATTTAAAAAACGAAAGATAAACCACAAAAAAAAAACCAAACAATAAAAAAACCTGGACAGTGTATTTTTTTAACCTTGGCACTCCTATGTTTTTGCTGAGCAAAAAACTTCAAAGGGGATTATTCACTTTAAAAGAGTCTCTTTCTCATAGATGTGTAATAAGGGAACCCTTATCCTTTCAATACAAAGGGCTCTCCTCTCCTCTGATTTTCACATTGACACGTCTGGATCTGTCAGAATTGCCTAGTGGTAAATCGACAGCGTTCGTGCCATAAACTGACATTCTGACTATGTAGAAAACAATTGTTATGTACAGATTTCACTAGATGCAAGTGTGAGAACGTGAGTTAGCAGGAAGAGCTATGGGTGTAGCAGGAAAAGATAAAACAGTCGATACGAAGCTTCTCTCATCTTATGATATGCCATTTTCTGAGTTGTTTTTTTCTGCTGTAAAATACCCCCTGCAAACACATACAGTGTCTTTATCTTCCTTGGCCACAAGGTGTGGTTTTCTCTTTTTCACAGCCGGTGGAAAAACACAATTGATTAACACATTTGTTTTAAATGGTGCTAATTCTTAATGGTATTTTCAGTTAAGACAGAATTCAGTCCAATGTGTAATTCATATCACTTCCCAGAGCCTTCTTTGCGAGACAGGTCGCTTTTTAAGGGACTCTTGTTTTTCTCCCCTGTTTTTCACCATGGTGATTACATCAAACATGCACACAGAGAAATATGTAATTTTCAATGACTGTAAAGGAAAGATTAATGGAAAAAATGCAGATACTATTATATTATTAGTTTCATAGGTTTTATTTCCCAAACAAATTTGAGTATACAACATAAATCAAATAAATTCTTGACTTTATGGTTTCTGCTGCAAGGTATGTTATTTTATTCAAAATGGAGAGAATGGACAGAGAAGAGAAAATTACATATGCAAGTTTTCTTTTCAGTAGTAAAGATTAAGCAAACCCTTTGATAAGTTTGAGAAAAGACAAAGAAATATTTCCTGTTAGATCTATGAATTGTATCTGAGTTAGGAACAAAAGCTGTGTTTGCTAAAATATTTCTGGGGCTCCAAGATGTTTTCTTATGTTATTTTGTTGTTTTTTTAAAAAAAAATCCTGCGCTACTTTTCTCTTTACTCCTTATATTTTGGGGTCCAGCTATCAAATTCAGAAGGTGGCTTTTAACACTGGCATATTTGATAATCACAAAGGTTAAATGCATGATGACAGAAAAGTGCTGAAACTTTCACTGGGTTAAGGATTTTGTTAGGTTGATCTCAAAAAAGATGATTAAAATTTCCTAAATTATGTAGGTATATAAAAACTGACTGGAAATTAAGAATTAAAAAGCAGAAGAAATATTTCTAATGACTAACTCAGGGAGAAACCTTTCCATTTTCTCACTGTTTTCTGACAAAAAAGAAGTGTCATTCCATACAGCGCAAACTTCTTTTTAGGAGAACTGATCAACCTAATAAGAGAAAATAAATCATCCTGTGCCTCAGAGTAGGTAGGTGTTTCAGTTCAGGTTTCGTATATCTCTAAGAAATAAGAATAACTGTATTTTTCTTTGTGTCACATGAAAAAAAGAAATCTGTCCAACAAGTATGCTGCACGGTTGTACTTCTCATATGAAACTGTGATAAGGAGGAAACTGCAATTGTATGAGAACTGCATTTGAATTTAAGACTTGTGATTGAGAATAATGAAACATATCAATAAAGTGATTTATTTTCTACATTTACTTATGTACTGTATTCAAGTGTTAAAATCTTCGTGGCATCTTTCTTGAGGCAAAGAGATAAAAACCTTTCAGTGACTGAGATGGAATTGCCAGGGGATTTAATTTAAGAATCATGTAAAGACGCATTTAGTTTTTAAATAAAAACTTGGCAGATATTTCATTGTTCTTGTGCTGCAATAGTGTCAGTTTTTTTGTAATGAAGGATTTAGGTCTGCTGACTAGCATTGGCTGAGGACCATTTCAAACTAAAAAAAATGTAAAAAAAAAGGATAGATTTTGCAAAAAGATTTATGAGATTTCTATTGGTACACTAAGATGTCAAGGAATAATGTATTCAGGTAACTTTGCTGTTCTTCCACCCACTAGAAGTGAGGAAAGGTCTATCTGAGTAAAGCGTTTTGAAGAAGACCACTCAGTAGTCTTGTTTTGGAGCATAACAAGCCTAACAAAAAATCTGTCTGGTGGAAATTCTGGCTGAAACCAATCAAAAGTCACTGTCTTCTGTAACCTCTTTCTGTGCATGGGTTTTCCTCACAGCCTGAAGTCCTGGACAGGGGTTTCAGTGCCACCTGAACATCCCAGCCTTTGCAACCAGCCCAGGAACAGTGGGCAAAAACTGAGTCAGTTGTAGACAGAACTGGAGGCTGTGAAATAATTTTCTGTACACAACCTTTCCATCTCCTTCCCATTGAAAGTGTTCATTTTTTGTTTTCTTCTTCTCCTTCTCTCTCCCTATCTCTTTCTCCCTCTGCAGCCTCTGATCTTTCATATTCATACACTTTAGCAAATACACAGTAATACTGCAATATGTTTGATATGACACAGTTTAGCCAATTGAGAATTTTCTGCTTTCAAGATTACAGTACTATGGTTTCTAAAATGCACAAATCAGACAAACAGTGGTTCTATATTGCTACTAATGAGTAGTCTACTGTTTTTTTTTTTATGTCAGTGACAAACTTTTCACAATAAAGGCATTCAAATTAACTTTAAATTTATTTGACAGGTTGCTTTTATTTCATGTGCTGTTTAATTTTTTTCTAATATCTTCTATTTTTTTTCTTCACAAATATGACTTAGACCAGGCCATCAGCTCTCATGAATACGTCTCCATAACAACAGATAGCCTAGGTAATACATGGGATAAGGAAGGAGGGAGAGGGGGAAGTGGGGAGGGATTCAAGAAGATCTTTTTCTTCAGCCAGGCATGATGTGCGTTTTCACTTTGCATTTACTGAGTGTTACCAGACTTCTAATGCTACATCTTTGTTCCTTGCATATAGACTATTTAATGGTGTAATATTAAGATTTTATGCCATAAGAGTTCGGGGTAGTCACTTTAATGCTTAGTAAGAGCAACGCAACAAGGCATCGCCCAGAGAAATCAGATGAAAATTTCATGCCACACCTCCCTATCCTAGTCTGCAGTAATATATATACTACAGAAATGCTATTTAAGGTACAGATTTTTGCATACATAACGAGTTATTATCTTCTGGGTTGTATATTTCTATCCATAAATTCAATGTGAAACTGGGAAAGATAACATGGATGTGTAATATTTCTGGGTGTTTTTTGTTTTTTTTTTTTTTTTAAGAGATAGAAAATTATATTTTGTTTTAGTTTGCTTGGTCTGTGTCCCCCAAAACTAATAATTTCCAAAACATAGGGAGATTTGAAAACTAACAACATATTCAAGGAGAATTCCCATTTGAAACAACAGCTTTAAGGTTGACTGCTTCACATTACGTCTCTGTAATGTGGCAGTATTTCATCACTGATATAAATGTATAAAATGATATGTATAGATGTAAGAATATAATAAGCTTTTCATCACAAGTGTTATTTCTACATGTTTTATTTAATCCATTCTATGCATTGATATTTTCAGTACAAAAAAAGATTTGGGTTTAAATAAGGAAAATTTCTTCCTGAGTGTAAATCAACAAAGATTTGATACAACAGTAAGAAAGCAGACTTTTTGATTTAAATTTGATTAAAAAATACATTGTGGCTAGCCCTCACTTCTAAATAAACTATCTAACCCATGGGCCAGAGATCTGAGGTCCTAACTTATTCAAATACCTCCAAATTAAAAGACTTAAAATTATGACTGACCTACTTTCAAAAGACATTTCTTATGAACATTCAGAATCATAGAATAGTTTGAGTTAAAAGGAACCTTTAAAGGTCATCTAGTCCAATAACCCTGCAATGAGCAGGGACATCTTCAACTAGATCAGGTTGCTCAGAGCCCAGTCCAACCTGACCTTGAATGTTTCCAGGGATGGAGCATCTACCACCTCTCTGGGCAACCTGTTCCAGAGTTTCACCACCCTCATTGGAAAAAATTTCTTCCTTCTGTCTGATCTAAATCTACGCTCTTTTAGTTTAAAACCATTACACCTTGTCCTTTTGCAACAGGCCGTGCTAAAAAGTTTGTCCTCGTCTTTATTGTATGCACCCTTTAAGTACTGAATGGCAGTGATAAGGTCTTCCCAGAGCCTTCTCTTCTCCAGGCTGAACACCATCAACTCTCTCAGCCATTCCTCAGGTGTTCCAGCCCTCTCATCATTTTTGTAGCCCTCCTCTGGACCTGCTCCAACAGGTCCATGCCTTTCTTATGTTGGGGGCTCCAGAGCACAACACAATACTCTAGGTACAGTCTCACCAGAGCAGGGTAGAGGCTCAGAACAACCTCTCTTGACCTGCTGGCCACGCTTCTTTCTATGCAGCCCAGAATACGGCTGCCTTTCTGGGCTGTGAGTGCACATTGACAGCTCATGTCCAACTTTTCATCCACCACTATGCCCAAGTCCTTCTCAGCAAGGCTGCTCTCAATCCTTTCATCCCCCAGCCTGTATTGATACTGGTGATTGCCCCGACCCAGGTGCAGGACCTTGCGCTTGTTGAACCTCATGAGGTTCACTTCTCTAGCCTGTTCAGGTCTCTCTGCATGGCATCCCGTCCCTCAGGCATGTCAATCACACCACTCAGCTTGGTGTCATCTGCAAACTTGCTGAGGGTGCACTTGATCCCACTGTCTATGTCATTGTTGAACATAGTGAACAGCACTAGTCCCAATATGGACCCCTGAGGGACACCACTTGTCACTGATCTCCATCTGGACATTGAGCCATTGACCACTACCCTCTGGATGCGACCATCCAACCAATTCCTCATCCACTGAACAGTCCACCCATCAAATCCATCTCTCTCCAATTTAGAGAGAAGGGTTTTGTGGGGGATCGTGTCAAAGGCCTTACAGAAGTCCAGATAGGTGACATCCATAGCTCTTCCCTTGTCCACTGATGTAGTCACTCCATCATAGAAGGCCACTAGGTTGGTCAGGCAGGACTTGCCCTTGGTGAAGCCATGCTGGCTGTCTCGAATCACCTCCTGGTCCTCCATGTGCTTTAGCATAGCTTCTAGGAGGATCTGCTCCATGATCTTCCCAGGCACAGAGGTGAGGTTGGCAGGTCAGTAGTTCCCAGGGTCCTCCTTTCTACCCTTTTTAAAAATGGGTGCAATGTTTTCCATTTTTCCAGTCACCGGGGACTTCATCTGACTGCCATGACTTTTCACATATCATGGAGGTTGGCTTGGCAACTACATCAGCCAGTTCCCTCAGGACTCTGAGATGCATCTCTTCAAGTCCCACAGACTTCTGTGTGGTCATGTTCCTCAGGTGATCATGAACCTGATCTTCTCTTACAGTGGGAGAGACTTTGCTCCCCCAGTCCCTGCCTTGTGGTCCATCCACTGGAGAGGCGTGGAAAGAGAGATTGCTAGTGAAAACTGAGGCAAAAAAGTTGTTGAGTACCTCAGCCTTCTCCTTGTCCATTGTTACCAGTTTGCCAGTCTTGCTCATCAGGGATGCACACTTTCTTTGACCTTCCTTTTCTGGCTGACATACCTCTAGATGCCTTTCTTGTTATTCTTTGCATCCCCTGCCAAGTTCAGCTCCAGCTACACCTTGGCCTTTCTGACCCCATCCCTACACAAGTGGGCAGTGTCCCTATATTCTTCCCAGGATACCTGTCCCTGCTTCCACTGCCTGTGCATTTCCTTCTTGCTCTTGAGTTTGACTAGCAGGTCTTGCCTCAGTCATGTTGGTCTCTTGCTTTCCTTTCCTGATTTCTAACATGTGGGGTTCAAAAGCTCTTATGCTTTATGGAAAGCATCCTTAAATATCTGCCACCTTTGAAGAAATACAGATTTTATTTAAAGATCTTATGAATTTTGCTTTTCTCTGGGTTTCTCTCCTTATTTATAACTACCATATCTCCTAGTGAATGCTGTAATATTTTTATGTACAGCTAGGGAGATCTTACGATAAATTTTCCACCTTCATGAACAGAGTTCTGTGTGTGCTTCACATAATAAATAATAAGTGAATAGCCCTTGGACAAAGGCATGTTTTTAATTGTGATTTTAAAAACTTCAAGGAAAAACAAAAGAAAGCAAATGAACAACATGTCATTGTTTTCATCCATGCTTCCAAAAAAAGTTGGGTTAGTAAGTCCAGGTAGTTTACACCAAATTCAGTTAACTTAAAATGTTAAAGTTGAATCTCTATGGACAGACTAAGAGCCCTTATGTTTGATATAAATCCCATGTACCCCGTTTTTGTGTCAGCTTCAGAAGAAGCAGATAAGAAGCATAAAAAGCAAAGTTTGTGCAAGCAAAAATAAATATTTATGAGGCGCTCAGAAATTTATATTAAGAAAAATGGTAAAAATGTTATAGCAACAAAATTAACCTAAATAGTCAGAGATCAAGTTAAGCTTTCTGCTTCCTCTGCTCAGAAAACTTTATGACTCTATGCATCATTGTCCTTTGTTGCTACAAGCAGTTGCATATAGTGTCATTGCCTTCACACATAACACAGCACAGGGAATATTAGCACTGGTGGGAAGGGAATACAAAAATATGTGTGGGATATGAAACAATCATTGTTGCAGACATATGAAAAACATTCACATTGCTCTTAGACAGAAAGATAAAGTCATTATTGTAATAAAAGTGGGGGTTTTGAAGATTGATTTTTAAAGCTCCTTTCACATTTGTTTATGAGGAGGAGTAAATACTCTAGGAATACAAAATACTAATATAATATTAATCTTTTTTCATATTAAGATTAAATGTTGTTTGCAGTAGCTTGAAAACGATCATTCTTCAATTATACGGTTGTATCCATGGTATGGCACATTAGTAAATTCAGAAAAACAATTTTCTTATTTTATTCTTTCTAGGTAAAAATCAAAATAACAATAAACAAATGTACAACAACATCATTGTCTAGTAATTAAATTATGACAGTACTCCAAAAAGTACACAATTCTTCTAGGTACATGATTTCTGCCAAGAAGTCCTTGGAAGTATTACATAGCTTGATAGGCATTGTTTGCCAAGCTGATGTGATTTTTCTCTCACTGAACCTGTTTCATTAATTTGACGTGTGAGAAATAAATATTTGCCGTGCAATTAACTGGAGATTATTATGGTCTAATGGAACTTTCCCATACAAACAGATGCTCAGCCCTTTAGATACATAAAAAGCACATCAGCACTTGGTAAACAGAATGAAGCTGTGGGGAAAATATTGTTAAAGACATTTAATTGGTGAACAGAATTGATGCGCATGTAATAGTTTTGGATTTGCTTAATTGAAGTAGCAAAGAAAAAATGACAGTTACCTTGTGTGCAGATGTTTGCCAAAGCTGTAGAAATTATGTTGAAGTTATAGCCAGTAAAAGTAACAATCTTTTTTTAACAAAAATATGTGCCCTTGTCCTCAGTGTCTCATATATTTATCTTATATATGCAATATTTTGTAAAACTAATTATGTCACTGTATGTTTTGTTAAAACGAGAAATTAAACAAAGAAACAGAAAACAATCGGCTGAAAATTGTAGTACTTAATAGCCACGATGTGTTTTTGTCCATGTTATAGCAAAATAGAGACATTAATTGTATTATCAAGACTGCAAACTGCTGGAACGGAAAATTAGACCTCTTGCTCCTGTACACTTAGCCAGTTCCCAGCTGAGGGATTTGATCTAACAGTACTTTCGGTGATAGTACAATACAAATCCCATAGTTCAAAAGTTATGATCTCTTCAATTAACATAAGTAAGTAAGCGAGTAAGTAAATTAATTAATTAGTTAGTACATAAGCAACTAAGGAGAAGCCCTGGGTGGTAGCTGTTCTTAACACTCCATTTCAGAAACAGCACATTTATAGCAAAACTAATGCAGTATACTGAAAGTCAAAATGTACAAATAAAACTGACAAACTACAGAAACTGAGAAAATATCAAGCAGATGAATTATAATTAATTCTACCTCTGGTATACATGTAAATGTTCAGTCTACAGCAAGGTGTTTCAGGAATTCAGTTAGAACTTACTGTCCACCACTTTTAAATTCTCCATGCACTGTTTTGTGTTTTACATTCATGTTTGCACAACTGGTACAAGACTTCCTGCAGTACAAACTCTTCTCTCTGTAGGAGCTAGCAGAGGTGGTTACGTTCAGTGTTGATATCCAAGGAGGAACTGTACATCCATTTCAAGCAAAATAAATCTAGAACAAAGGTAGCATTGAATCTTCATAAATATTTCTCCTGCAATAGTATGGAACACTTAAAACATAAATGTAAATCTAAACATATACATTTAAATCCAAATCTATATCTAGATACATAAATAAATGGGTCAAAAGGAAAATGTTTTGGAATACCTTATTTCTGAAGCCTCTCCAAATGTCACTATCTTTTTTTAATGCCAGCCATCAGTACAGGAAGTTCCTTGAAAGTCTCTAGATCCTAGAGCAGATCTTCCTTACCACAGAAAGAAAGTCCAAACATCTTAGTACAATGCAGTCAGAAACAAGATACCTATTCCATAATTCTTGATTATTAGTATGGAGACTGACTTGTTGGTGCTGTGAGACAAGTTAAAATGCCAAGCTATGTTAAAATATCAAACTGGGTAATGAATAGTCTTTGAACCTTGTTTTTAAGGTTCAAGTTGCTATACCATTTTAAAATATTGATTATATTACCAGTGTTCTTTAATATAACTATGAAATTAAATTAAAAACCAAATGCATTGAGAGAACATTCTGGCTACAAAGATTAGCTTTCAAAAACACAGAAACAACAAAATTTGAGATAGGTAGTGCACTTTAAACTGGAGAAAGGAATATTTCTTTTCATTCTCACTGTTCGATAAGCAAACTCCTTTCTCATTAATTCTGCAGAGACCATCTTGTGTGCTGAAGGCCTAATGGCTCAAAAACCACGTGTGCTAATTTAGTGAGATCTATAGGCTTCAGAAAGCTTAACCACATTTTTCTGTTTAGTGAACAAATGCTAACTCAGAATAAGGCACAGTTCTGTATGCTTGAAGGGATCTAGAAAGGCAGAAAATATCTATACCTTATGAAGTCTAGGTCTTTTAAATGATAGATTAGTTTTGTTCTGAAAAGTACCTAGTGCATAAATGGCAAATGTGAACACACTTAAGAAAGTGTAAAGACAGATGAAGAAAATTAGTCAGGTGAATGGAGCAGTAGCAGCAAAAGAGGCTGACCGTATGGCTTTGTAACATTAGAAATGATGTTCGACACAACAGCTTAGTTGTCACATGCTTTTTCCATAGTCCCGCACATTGCCAGCCACAGGCTATTCTTCCAGAAATCTCTCTTTAAGCTATGGTATAGAACACATTGAAATGAAAATCTTTTATCCAAAGGTAGTTTCCAAATACTTCCAATATGTAATCTCATAGCACAGGAAAAGAACTTTAAACAGAAAATTATTAGGTCTGGATCTCAACATCAGATGTGACATAATTTGTAAGGCAATTTACAGATGCTCATTTTCCTCCATCTATTTAAAAACATTGGTAATATTGCAGGAAGACAGTTTCCAGCCCTAAGTGCTTATAATCCTTGGTCCTTGGTGCTTTTTCAGTGAGGCTTTGCTGCTTACATGGCATTTTAGACAACGTGTGTGCCTCAGTGTGAGTGTCCAGAGCTTCCTGGTGAGCAGCTCCAAAAGAACATTTCATTTCCTGGCATTAACCTACTCTAACCTCAGCCCTGAGCTGAGGTCAGCTGCAGGACCAAGGCTGGCTTTCAGCCGTGCTGAATGTTCTAAGGAGATAGACTCCTGGCAGAATTACTCTGTGAGAGGTGAAAGAAGAATGACATCCTTCCCCAAAACAAAATATTGCTGTACGTGATCTTCCAGACCTAAAGGTGGGTAACAACAACGCTTTCGGGCTTTGATTGTCCCTGTAGTGGCACATTCGGTTTTGCTGACATTTCCGAAACAAATCAGGATTACAGCACTAGACTTGATCACAGGGTAAGCTCCAGCAATGAGCAGGAAAGCTCACTGGGTCACATCTGGGTCACATCTCTATGGAGACATACAAAAACATGCACGCTCCTTCACCCCGACATTAAACCAAAGCAGTAACATCTCTTCGTAGCTTCTCCACAATCAGAATCTCACCCTGAATCAACTTGCAGTGCAAACAGTAATTTCACAGCAAAGCTGCTTTGCAAATGATGCAGCAGAAGTGCAAGGATGTGCAGAGCTTAGAGGGCACCTGCGTCTGAAAGAGTTCTCGCTAAAAAGGAGAAGTGGGCTAATTAATTTGCTATAGTATTTACCACAAAATATTACGGTTTATAAGTGATAACCAAATGTCTTCACTGATAAAAGGGCTATTAAATAAAGTGAAGCAGATAACATATTGATGTTAGGAAATATAATTCCCTGTGTAATAGTATCCTGCCACATGACACTGCAAGATTTTGTGATATTGACCATCATGATGAAGTACCCACAAAACCAATGCTCCATCTTTAGAAAAGAGAAATCCTTCTCTGGAACTTTTTAATAGAGCCTCTCCTGCCAACTCTAAAAGCAATTAGCCTAGCTGAAAGATTAAAGGAAGGCCATCTCATTTAGGGCCCCACGAATGTCATGTGGTTTCTTTGGTTAGGACTGTTTATTTTGAGAGTTTCACAGACAGGTCTGTTTGCTTTCTGTTTATGTTTGTCACCATTGGGAACTATGTACCTCTCATATCTCAACTGGTACTAGTAATAAAACAACATAGCTGGGGGCAGGCTGCCAACTGAATAAGGCTGTAACAGGCTGTGTTAGAAAATGTTAGGGCTGTTGCAGTGATGATCAAGAAGAAAAGAAATATTAAAATAAACAGTAGTAAAAACTCCCCGACAATCGTTTAAAACCAATGACAATAACATTACACCAAGACAGGAAACGGGCACAGGGTAAAGGGATGAACTGAAATATCGCTAGCTCAGATTTCTTCAAAAGGAAGCATTTGGGAAATTTTTTACCACCTGCTGAGTAGTTCTGGCAAGTCACCCTGAGAAAACTTCAAGCCTTGGCCAGTCTGGTGGCATCGTCCTTGCACTGAAAAGAAGCTTGTCTTAAGACATATCAAATCTTGACCATTTCACCCCACCTCTCTATCTTTCAAAGTCAAATCACAGATCTAAGAAAAAATATGACTACGTATCTAACAATATTTGAGAAGTTTGTTAACACTTTTCCAATTTCATCACAGCAGAGAAAGGTGGAAAACAAAAAGACATTTTAAAACATTAATCTTCCCCTTAATACGCTGTACAGGCATATGAAACAGACATCTGAAATTAAACTTGCTACTTCCTTCTTCAGCAGTGCACCCTGGTAATTTCATAATGTCCTGTCAATCCTCCATTATGTATAACATACTTTACAGTCTCTTCAGCTCACTTCTCCTTCTCCTTCTCCTTCTCCTTCTCCTTCTCCTTCTCCTTCTCCTGCTCCTGCTCCTGCTCCTGCTCCTTCTCCTTCTCCTGCTCCTTCTCCTTCTCCTGCTCCTTCTCCTTCTCCTTCTCCTCCTCCACCTTCTCCTCCTCCCCCTCCCCCTGCTTCTCCTCATCTTTCTCCTCCTCCTCCTTTCCTACCTATTTTTCTTCCCTTTCCCTCTCCTTCCCTGCCTCTGCCTGTGTCTCCTATCCCACCTCTCCTTCTTCTCATTCTCCTTTTGCCTTTACCTCCACAGAGAACCAACCTTTGGAAAGGCAAGATCACACAAAAACAATAGAGTAAGAATATATCATATAGAAATAATTTTTCACACTTTAAACAAGCTTCCAGTTTTTCAGTGTACATACATCTGGGACGATCTCTAAAATGAAAGGATCTCAGGGAACAAGCCCTTTTTAATATTAAGGGGCAAACACAATCAGGAAGCAGGAGCTATGTTCAAGAGTCATATTTGACATTCAGAAGTCACTAAATCCACCTAGATTTACTATGCCTCTGAACTAATCTTTTTACATGAAGACCATAGCACCTTGGTGACACTTCAACATACCTCCCATCAAATAATACTGAGCCTTATGCTATTTGACTAGAAAACACGAGTCTCATCTTGAGACCAGCTGGAGTCTATCAATCTGCTGAAGATTTTTGGGCAAACACTTAAAGCAAACAATTATAAACAATATCTGTTACTTGACTTTAAAGTGCATAAACCACACAGGAAGATAGCTGGGCCACTTAATTGCAATTTCTCATCTTATATTTTCATTAAAAGACCCTTCCTTACTAAACTTTCACCAACAACAAAACTTAAATGAGCTTTGTTGCATGTCAGCAAATGTGCACTAATGGAGACAGATGTTGTTCTGACCTCTACTTACTAGGATCTGTCAGCTGGTGTAGACACCATCTGCCACCCTGCATAGGTGTCACCTGAGAGTGACATTACTGATGCATCATGATGGCCAATTGCTGCCATTTATACAATACTTCGAGTTCAGCAAATGGGGGCAGAAGTTGAATGAAAAAAGCATTCTGCTATTACACCTGCTGCAGAAAACTTGGGTCCTAACCTGACTGGCTATATAAAGTAAAAAGTTCTAAATATTTCTCATGTGAGAAGAATATTTAATTCAAGTCTCAAAGACAAAAATGCAACTCTGTTTCCTTTATCACCACAGTGATAAAATAAAATACTATGGACTCACAGTTATCAGCTAAAGACTTTCAGAATTTCCTGTCACTCCTGTTATAAATAACTGACTAAAAATATCAGCCTTTTCCCTTATATTCAGTGCTCCATCTTGCAGCATGGATATCTGTTTTTTGTAGCTTCCTCTCTACTATTCTAAGTAATTGGACATTTCTTAAATACAGTCCCTGCAGCACTCAGGAATGCTCTTTTGGGATCTTAAACATTACAATTTAACTGTAATGTTAACAGTTTTCAACTTCCCAGTCTTACACTTGCTAATTTTACAGTCTCCTCCCATCCCACAAAAAAAGAAACTGAGAAACCACCAGTTTTAAATAGATAATAGACTTTATGACAGTGTCAGGTCTGTTAGAGTGCAGCCTTTTGGGAAAAGCCAGACTTAGCGTGTTTTTCCCTGACTACCTGTACAACTTTGTTCCAGCAGAAGCTACCTGTGATCTTCAGATGCCATCATAACATTAAAAAGACAACACATCAAGAGAGATAAAAAGTTGTTTTCTCTTGCAGTGTGTAAGTAAATAATAGGGTGCAGTTGCTGGTCTGAAAACCTTAGAAATCTACAGAATGAAAATAACAAACAAAATTATTACTCCTCCAACTTTACAAACTGTAAATTGAGACTCAAAATTTTAAGTGGTTTGGTAAAGATTATGTACTAATTTGTTCCTTAGTTACTTCCTTATGATGAAATGTCCCTATATATCTTCCACAGATAATTATCCACATTTCTACAACATAAATCTGATGAAAGCAACAAGAATAGAATTAGATGTTTTAATAAGTATATGCCTGTAGATCTAGTTCAATATGTAAGGAAAATAAAATCAAATTAAGAAATGCAGTGGGCTTACCATGATCTAAATATGGTATAGGTGGCAGAACTGGACACATTTTAATAGCAACATAACGTGTTATGCCTAAAAACATAAATTGAATTTACATGGCTTTAATGCTACATTTGTTTATATTTTCAAAAATCAGTATAATTAAAAAGCTGATGACGTAAGACACCAGAATAAGAGAAGTATGTGCAATTCTATTTTTCTTCCCACATTCAACTGCTCAAACAGGACACAATGATCCTATACAAAGTACAAAATGGAATTGAAAAAGGAGAAAAAGTGGAGGGAAACATAATTGAAAGATTGTCTACATTTATCTTTCCCAACCTCCTCAGTCATCGCTCACATGTTTACCTTACTTGCCATTGAATTGGTCAGTGGCTTTCCATTACTAAATGCTTTTGAAGAGAACGTCAATAAAGCTCAAACCTTCTTTTCAAAAGCAGGATTTGCAAACGTCAGAAGAATTTGTGCCTTACCTTCTGAAGCACAAAGAGAACAGCTGATGCCGTCAGTGATTTCCTACTACTGGAAAATGTATGTGTGCTCATCCCAGATAGAACTGAAAGATCCCACAACAGACATGTAAAATCAAAGCACCATTTTTTCCTTTCAGGTTCACCCCTTTAGGACTACAGTGTGGCTTGCCTCAAAAGTTGTATCAAATCTGACTCTGAAACTGTTTGCCTCCTCTACAAGAAGTCAGTATCACATAGCAGAGAACTGGGCCTTCGAATTTCTGGTGGCTGGAAATATTAGAGAATGGAAAGAAATAGGATGGTTTCCTTTTGGTTTAGTTTCATTGCCATAAGTACACAATACAGTCTGATAACCGGAGTGGACACCTGCAGGCATTCTAAAGATGCCACTACTTCAAACAACAAATACTGTTCAGAATGGTTAATAACACTGTGACTTTTATGGAGACAGAAGAAGACTTTGTTTTGTCTTCCTGTCCTGGTTTGAGGTAAAACAAGACCAATTTTGTTCAGTAACTTTACTTCTTAGCTAGGCCTCCTCTAACTACTGAAATTAACAGCATATTGTGCAGATTGCTCTCAGAGTGACAAGACCTATGTTTATCATTGATGCCCAGGCATGGTATGCGGAGAGGCTCTTGCTTATACTCACTGCTATAACACCCAAGGGCAGCTAACTTGGTTATTTGCCCCGTTGGAGGGTTGGAAGCAGAAAAGCACAGTGGGGTCCCACCTGCGGGGGGAGCGGACAGGACAGGTGACCCAAAACTGACCAACAGGGTATTCCATCCCATCTGCATCATGCTCAGTATAAAAGCTGAGGGATCAAAGGGTCAGCCTCTTTCTTCAATGGCCAGCGTCCGAGGAGGACTCTGTCTGTTCGTCTGCCTTTGGTCCTGATCCTGAATCCAGATCCAGAATCCAGTTCCCATCTGTCACTGACTCCAGTCTGGGACATCCCCAGTGCCAGCCGGTGACACAATTGTCATCTTGGGAGCTTGATACAGTTTTGTATATATTTCATTATTTCCTTTTTATTTTATTATTAATATTTCATTAAAGTAGTTTAGGTCCTTCTGAACTCCTAAGTCTCTTTCTCCCCCTCTCCTGCCTCTCTCTCTTTGAAGAGAGGCATGGGGGAGCATCTGTCATTCTGCCCAGTGGCCAGTTTGGCCCAAACCATGACACTTGCTCTCAGCAATTATTTTTTTTTTAAGTGAAAAACATTTCTTGGCTCATGTGGTTCCAAATTTAGCTTCAGCTAGCTAGAACAGGGAGTTGTGTATGGCCAGATCTTCAGTTACAGTAAAGCACTTTCAGACTGAAGCCCAGAGCCCCGCTCCCTCTGTTCCACTGCAGACCTTCCAGCATCTGCCCGTTATAAGACGTGTCTTGCAGCACCTTCCCTTTCACTGGCTGTGTTACTGAATGAAAGTTGCGGTGGGTGTTTTTGCTGAACTCAGTCACATCGGTCTACGTTGCTCTTAGATTGCATGGGGCCCTCCGGGGGATTCACTTACATAGAAAGAGAGTTCATTTGGAAAGACCACGTAGCATTAGAAACGGAATAGTCAAAGCCACGATTCTTGGCTTTCAACAGTCATTCAGGACCTAAGAAAGCTCAGCGGGACTTTTATAAGCTCTCTCTTTGACTCATGTTCTTAAACTTTGCCTTTATTACACTTTTGGTAGCTACAAGATATTTGTGATATTGAGCCTAACTGCATATTAAACATTTACTCGGACTGAAAACTGTTTACATAGGAAATGTCCAGAGACTGAAAAAGAATTGGGAGGAAGGAAAATTGCTGCCACAAAAATGCAAGAAATCTGACAGGTCCGTGGATATTTTGTTTTTGCAGAAGGAGTGGATTAAATGTTATATTAAAGGAAAATATTACATGGGGGCAATGTAATGTTTCCCGACGGATCTCATGGTAACACTTTTAATGGTACTGCTCTTTGGCATATGCTTTATGTATTTATGTTTTTAATTTCTGTTTTAAAATTAAAGGGAAAAAACCACCCACTAGACTAGCAATAGAAAGCACTAGTTTCTCTTTGTTTTTGTCTAGCCTTTAAAAATAAAACCCAAGAAAGCAAATTAAAAAGAGGAAGTTTTATCTCTCCAGTCACTATTGGTGCTTTATCACACAGCATTTTCACTGTTTCAGTGTGACAGTGTAACATATAAAACATTTGCTGATTAAAGTAAGAACCAGCTATTTTGCAGTTTAATCTCATATGTGTATAAGAATCTGAATTACCACTCTTGCTAGCCCATCTGTTTCCCTGACTGCTGTTGGCTTCTCCACAGGGATAGAAAACAGTAATTTAGTTGCTTCATTATTAACACCTGTGATTTTTGCTGGCTGAGGACAAATATGTTTGGTTTGTGAAAAAGCTATACAAGCTTTCAGGTCCTTACTTTTAGAAGGTAGTTTAATGCTGGGCAAAGGTGGAAGGTTGCTACCACTGAAAACTCTTGATAAATTTATTAAAGGGAACGAGAAAAGCTGGCTATGATAATATAAGCTTCTGTATATCACCCTGCCAATGTAACTGAATTCTGGCTTCAGTTTTTCTCCATCATTCAAGTTGGGTTTTTTTGGGGTCTGCATTTTTTTTTTCAATTTATGGATCAATTGATTGTTTCAAGGGAATTCGCAAAAAATTACTGCCATGAGCTCCACATTCCAGATATTTGGACAGAACCTGAAGTTTTACACTAAAGGAAATACAGTGCCTTGAAGGCACTCATTAAAGTAATTTTTTAAAAACTCATTTCACATTTTTAACAGTAGAATCTAGAGATCCAGATTCTCAAAAGTCACCCATTTTTCTTTTTGGTTTCCTTAGACAAAGCATATTTTTTCATCAGTTCAACAGCCCCGAAAGGATAAAAAACCTCTACAAATTACAAGGACCCTCAGGCAAAAAAGAAATGTGGTTATTTATTCAAATGTTAGAATTACATTTTGGGATCTTCATCAAACAGAAGATCATTTTTGACAATCTAGATTACTGGTTTACAGATAAATCACAAGACAGGATGAAAATATTAGCTTCACAATTAGTTTTTCATTATCAAGTGCAAAACTATTGTTAGGAATTGGAGCCTTTAATCTCATACACTAAACCAGTCCCCATCAGGTAATTTCATTTGTGCGACTGTGAAGAACATCAGAGAGTCTTACAGGAAACATTCTGTCTGGGAGCTGTAGGTTGGGGACCACTAATATAAAGATATGTAAATAAGTTAGTCTTTTTATATTTATCTTTTGGATGCTCTTCCTCTTTTCATCTCCCGTTTAACATTTCCTTCCTCTCCCTTCCCTCTTTGTGTTTTCTGTTTCCATGCATGAAATACAGTTTCTGCAGAGATAAAAGTCCATGGCTTGATATCCAAGTGGTGGAATGTCTAAATATTGTGATAATATGAGTGGGATTTGAACGGTTTTCTAAGTAGGAGGGATTGTCTTGTTCAGTACTAGTCCACCATCACTGACATAAGCACTAGAGAAACTACCTGACTTCAAGGAACAGTTGTATTTCGGACTTATATCCTGTACCTCAAGCTGGTTATGAAGTTAACTGGGGGGGNATTGCTAGGTACAGAAATTAATACTTTCTTAAAAGTAGGAAATTATCAGATTCTGTCAAAGGAATTGCTCCAAAAAGAATGAATATGTCTCAAGTTGAAACTGATATACAGTGTAGAAAGACCTCATCGTTTTTTCACTCTTCCTGCCAACAGATGAAGAACACTTACATTAAGCTTGATAAGTATGTCACTTACTTTTGATATGAGAAAGCACAAAGACCTGGTGACTTGGCAGTGAACAGAGCTACTCTTGAAAAGGTTTCATCTTTTCTGTTGGACATTTCAAAGGGTAGTTCTGATAAAAAATTCTTTTGTATCTCATGTAAGGATTGTCTTATATCTGGCTTAGTCTTTTCTCTGGCCAGCAGGACTGTGAAGTGTAGAAGCATCTACTCAAGTTTTCACTGTGGTGGTAGCATTCAGGAGACCAAGAAGTACTTACATAAAATGGCTATTGCACTCTTAACAAATGAAAAGGTAACAGCTGGGCAGCTGAAGCTCAGTCCAAATAAATTCACAATATTATTGTTAGGGTAGATGATTCAAAACATAAGGCAAAGTGAAGATTTCTCTGGGAGTGCATGGTTGCCAGGTTTTTTACAGTCAAACAGTGAGATTTCCAGGCACTGTAGCATCAGTTTACATCACAGTTGTGTGGTCATTGTGCAAACAAGATGTGCAAGAAGGCATTTTTCTTTTTCTCTTTTGTTTTCCATGTGATAACGTCCTACCATTTGAATATGATAACTCTTATCTAAAGAGATATTCTCATTGATTTACTGGGACTCTTGTGTTTACAGTTTTGAGACTATCTTACCACAGGGCACCCTAAATGTAGTTACACCTCAAGCCAGCTTTGAAACCAAAGCTAATATAAAAATCTGTGGCTTCTTTATTGAATTGATTTCTCAGTAGAAATATATAACATGATAATTTTGTGCTTTGCACTAGCTACCTTCAGATCTCTGCGTGGAATTTAAAAGTTTGATATTGATCTATAAAGACCAAAATAGTTTGGTTTCTGCCTATTTGATAAACTTCTTCCCTTCCATGGTAGAGCAGTAGACAGTGAAAAGCACTGCAGCAAAACATCCTCAGCTTACCAGGGTAAATAATATTTCCAGGTCAGAGGTCCACCTTCAATGTTTTCTCCATTGCCAATGCAGAAGAGAGTGAAGGGAATGAAAATGGAGAAAGACAAAGGAAGGGTGTTTTGAATCCTTAATAGTTTGATTTGTATTGCTGTCAGGGGCTTTGTGAAATGCAAAATTTCACCTTGATAAGCCAAGGAAGGACTGCAGCTTTCCATTTCTTATATAAGTGCTGTACAACATCAGGAAAATATATGCTCATTACACCATTTTTGAGACAGTTCAGAGCTGACCATGCACATTAAGAATCCTCTGAGCACATGTGAAGGAATTGGATGGGTCTATGCATGACATCTCAGAGGATCATATATGATTAGTGAAGCTATGGAATTACCACTTTTGGGTATCTCCAGGATCAGAATGTTGAACCGCTATATCTTGGTTTTAGCAGAAATATTTTGATTGATGCAGCCTGCTAAAATTTAGTGCCACTAATCTGCTTGGGTCGTTTGTTAAGGATTGAACTACTATTTTGGATCTCTCTGCAGTGGATTCAAGAAAAGAATCCCCAGGAAGAGTAAGTCATCTCAATACGCTGTAGACTTCTATCAGCTGGTCACCTGAAATGTCTCATAGACTCCATTGCGTATACTCACTGCATTTCCATTGAGTATAGTGGCAGCTCAAACACTCCTTACACACATAGATAGCTAAATGCAGGTGTTTTGGTATCAAGCTTATTCCACTTCTACTCAAAGAATATGAAGGAAGCCTGCAGAATGTAGAAGTATGCATCATCACAGAGGAAAAACCAGCTCTGCATGCAGACATGTCCATGGAGAGCAATGGACTGCTAGGTTTCAGATTCCACTGTGTGGAAAGTATCAAGTTCCTCATCTCCAATTATTCTGATTAAACCAAAAGCAAAGATGCCACCCAGTAATGTCAATTAACAGACAGTTTTCTTAATTACATAAGATTTATTTTTTAAGTCCAATAAAGCTATTTTCCTCCAATGATCTTGTTTAAACGGTAATTAGGTTTTATTTATTAGTAACACACAACAGTCTTGGGGTCTGAAATCAGTTGACTTCATAAACAATTTGCTCTAACTCCAATTTGCAGCCTGCAGATCTACTACTGACTGGTGGCATCTCTGTCCATACCTGCTTATTGAAAGTAATACTGAATAAATTTGGTCTCCAGATTTCAAATGATTAACAGCACTTTTAACTCATAGTGCTTAGTAAAGTAGTGTATACACATGCATCATGGTTTAACCCCAGCTGGGAACTGGACCCCGCACCCATGCTTGCTCGCCCCCTGGTTTGGATGAGGGGAAGAATTGGAAAATGTAAAAGTGAGAAAAAAAAACCCTCATGGATTGAGATAAATACAATTCAATAAGTAAAGCAAAAGCCACACATGCAAGCAAAGCAAAACAAGGAATTCATCCATGGCTTCCCATCGGCAGGCAGGTGTTCAGCCATCTCCAGGAAAGCAGGGCTCCATCACACATAATGGTTACTTGGGAAGACAAACACTGTAAGTCCAAATGTCCCGTTCCCCCTTCCTTCTTTGTCCCCCAGCTTTATACACTGAGCATGACATCACATGGTATGGAGTATTCCTTTGGTCAGTTGGAGTCAGCTGTCCTGGCTGTGTCTCCTCCCCGCTTCTTGTGCACTCCCAACCTACTCCCTGGTGGGGTGGTGTGAGGAGCAGAAAAAGCCTTGACTGCTTAGCAACAACCAAACCCACCAGTGCCCTATCACACTATTCCCATCTGAAATCCAAAACATAGCATTACACCAGCCGCTAGCAAAAAGTTAACTCTGTCCCAGCTGAAACCATGACAACATGATAAATGTTCTGTTATTGATGTTTTCCTCTCTTGCCCATAAGAATTAGGAACTGCTAAATAATTAAACTAATCTTGTAAACGAAACTACATACTCTTCCCATATTTCACCTGTGATTTCATCCAGTTCCTCTCCTAATTGTGAATGTAGGCTACCATTAAAGTATTTGCTTTTCCCTTCTGAATTTAATTTTTACTCCTATTTTGTTCTGGTTAATATTAGAAAGGATCCTGCCGTGCCTTTAACTTTCTACTAGGCTAAATGATGCATTGTTACAGAGACTATCCGCAGGAGTTTACATACTCTGCTTTAACTGGGGAACCTGCAGATTTTCTCTGAAGTTTTCAGGAACAATCACTGGAAATAAAGCAGCTTTGGAGGTCAGGTAGGTTCTCTCTGCGTTATTGTGGCAACCCTCTCACACCTCGCACATCCGATTGGAAAACACAGAGAAATCCTGCAGCCATATGCACCAGTTGGCAACAAATCATGTCTTCCACCACTGGCCAGTGCAGGATCCACTACATCCGTGTCATTCTTTACACATCCTTGTCTCATCTTTCTCAGAGGTCTCCAGCCTTCCCCAGAGAAGCTATTCCAGAGATCTGATGTTCTTTACCATTAGGAAGCTTTTATACTTTTTACCTGCTTTGCTGGATGCTAAGTTTATGACGAATAAACCTAAACAATAAACTGAATGCAAGTTATGCTACTTGTTTAAGATATGCTAAGGAGATGCCTACTTTAAGGTGTTCTATATTGTAAAGTAGCTGTTTTGCATAGTTGTCAAATTATGAGATGCTGTTTTATTTCACCCAGCCACATTCACCTCCAGTTTTACAGACCTTGTAAAATGCTTAATTTCTTCTCATGGACCAATACCTCCAAATAAGGACTGGTGAAGAGATATTGCTGTCTGAGATTGATTGGTTCTTCCCTCATTCCCTCATGTCTTGTCCTTTTTATGGCTTCAGGGGGAAATTGGCACCATATTTATTTTCTCACCTCTTGGTGACACCGTTCTACCTTTTCAAAACAGATTGTGTATTTGATTTTCATTTAGACATCACTTAACTATGCCACTCCTCCAGGTTGCAACCACAGAGCAGTGAGGCAGCCATTCGGTTGCACTTTTAATTCTCACCACTCACATAAGTCTTACCATAGTGGAAAATAATGCTGCTAATGGAGGAGCTACTGCCTATTCATTAAATCCATCCATATTTTTTTTCCAGTCCTGTGGAAGGACAACAATCAGCTGGAATCAAGGTCTTTTTAATAGGTGTTGTCATTGTTATTGTCCTATATCTAATCCTTATTTCTGCAGAAAATTAAAAAGATAATTTTTAGGTGACCAGACTCAAATTTCTAAATTCCCTGAAATTATAGTTGCAGCTCGTAATGAGAAGCCGCACAAGACTGACAGAAAATCTAAATGTCTTTGTACTTATATATTGGTATCTAATATTTTTATAGAGTTGATTCTTATTTTCATCACCATGAGATGGTCTTGAAATAGATCTACACATTGATCCCTTAATCCTTAGGTATCTCAAATTCTAACTCTCAAAGAGTTAGAAAGTCATTGTCCAGTTCATAACTTATCTTAAGTTTCAAACCTCAAAATTCTTCTCTGTCAACCATTTCATGCACAGGAAGAATATAAAATATTTAAAGATTAATATCTCTCCAGTACCAGAGAGTAAAAGCACTTTTTATGCAATGGCTTTTTAATAGTTCCTATTCTATGCCATAAAAGAGTATTTTCAGATTTCACCTTATTTAAACTTTTCATTATTTCAAATCTTTCGTCATGTTTTCTCAGTCACAAGTTTCACTCGCATAGCGACGTACAAAAGTCATATGATTTCTCTTCCTGAAAGTGCTTTTGCCACATACACATCACTCCTATGAGACAGTTTTTTCTCAAATGCCTTTAATGAATAGAAAAAGACTTAAAACATGCTGATCATTAAGTATGAACATAAATCTTTTGGTTAGCTGAAACCCAAAGCTCTGGCAAGATTTCAGCTCATTAGCAATTTTCTCTAGTATTTTAGAAAGATAATATATAGTTTTTGCCTTGTTTAACATTAACACATAAACTTCAAGGCAATTAAAATAGCAATTTTTAATGACTTTGTTAGTTACAATTATTGGCAAGTCTTTCTATTTGCTGAATACTCAGCCAATAAACCAGTGCTTATTTACAGTCTGAAATTCTGCTTAGTACAGTTCAGCACTATTGTAATTACATTTTATTAAAACCAGGTTAAACTTTAGCTCAGCCAAATTCATTGGATCAGGATACCAAGACAAACACTGAATTACAGTACAGAATAGCTCTATTGCTATCTGATTAATTAAATTAATTTTTAGGCTAAAAAAAACCCCAAACCAAACACCCCGTTTGTTCTGACACTGAATAGCTGCTTAAATGCACATGTGAATCCCAGACCAGCTACATTAAATTGTCTTTGACCAGTTTTCTCTGCATCAGTTATTCAAGGCAGTATCTTAAAGGGCTTTTATCACTGTTGTTCGAAATGTTACAGATAAAACCACAGTGTTATCTGAAGAGTTACTATCTAGAAACAGGAAATTTGAAGAGTTTTGCACTTTTTTTGTTTCTCTCTTCAACCTGATTAGTATCAGATGTGATCAATAAGAATCGTATCCAATTAGACATTTTTATGTTCAGACAGTGGTAAAAATAGTTAAATAGTTTGCTGGTAACAAAACAAGGTAAGGCTTTAACACTTTTCTTTTTTTTTTTTCTGAGATGTACCTTTGAATGAATGTGAACTAAGAGAATGGACTTCTTTAAGACATAAGTGCAAATAATTAAAATTATTAGAGTATACAATCAGTGATTTAAGATCAGTTTACCAAACACCTCTACAAGCTATCACTGAGGAGATGTCATTAAATAGCATCTACTGGAACGCTGGAGGGTTTGGTTGTAGCCTTGATGTTATTTAAGGAATGTGCGATATACCTATACCCCTTCAGAAAGCAGTGATTTTGAAACGATACATAACTTTTCAAGTAGAAAATCAGCTGACAGTGCCTCTCAGTAGGACTCTGTGGAGGAATATCCTTGGACCTGTGAACAAGACAGAGGAACAGAAGAGCAGGAATTTGATTTTAATCCTGAATAAAGGGGTTTTAAGGAGTCCAGCTTTAAAGCCTACCAGTCACAAGAAACAGAAGCAGATACCTTATTGCAGGATGGAGATGTCTTACAGCAGGAGACCTGCATGCATTTTGTTTTTTTTTTTTTTTAAAGAGTATCAGGAGACTATGCTATAAATATCATCTTTAGTACATCCTTTTTTTTTTTTAAAGGGCTCTAGAAGAATTGTCAAAGCTATTTCAGTGATGAGAAGATGAAGACAGAGATCAGAATAGAAATGAAGGCACTGCCTTTCACAGTGACAGTGATTAGTCATCACCGCAGATAACCATTCAGTACCAACTGATTCTCTATGTCTCAAAGCCTCAGATCAAAACTGCATATTTCCATGAAAGTTATCTCCTAGTCAAACACAGACATTCAAATCTGTAGGCAGTGTAGCTCGATGACAACAAGTTTTAGTTAAGCCCATGGGTGACTTTGCTGGATGAAATTTAATAGTCTATACAAGAGGCTACAAGGATGTTAGCTCATCTAATGGGCTCCTCTAAAGTCAGAAGGTATGTATTAGGAGGGTAACTTCATTGCCCTCTTTGCCACGTTATAGTTTTTGGCAGCTGGTGTCCATGTATCCCGAGCTGCAGGATGATAATTAGACATTCGGCATCATTTCAGCAAAGAGAAATAATGTTGCTTCTGAACCATTCCTGCGGTATATTTGATTTGTCTAATTGGACCAATAATAGATAAAGCAAAGTCATCTTCATCCTTGTGGTGTTTAAAGCACAAATGGGACTTGGAGCAAGACCATCAGTGTTGGGTGTCCATTGCAAACTTTGCTGTATTACATTGCAATTACTACTCCCAGTCTTGGGGCGGGG
>VZSZ01003716.1:126883-159146 GCA_013398815.1 Ibidorhyncha struthersii
TGATTAACTGATCCTCCTCCTAGCCATCTGAAGAAAATGCTCAGAATGGAAAAATAGTCCCAGTGGAGTTCAGTTTGAAGTTGTGATATTAGAAGCTAATATGTTGCAATGTCCAGGATGTGTGATGGCAGAAAGGGAAATAGTTACAGTGAACAAAGCCACAAGAACCTCCCCTTAGAGACTAGGTTAAAAACATGTTTTTAGGAGAGCTTTAATTTACTTTTCAACTACTTGCTAAAAGCTGTGGTATCACTAGTCTCAGCTGAGATTTTAAAACCTCTGCATTAGCAATCCCAAGAAAATGATGCGGCTCGGTATACTAGTTATAATACCTTACTTTGCTCACTCAGCAGGTAAGTAGTTTTGGGGTTTTTTTTCATTGTTGTTGTTGTTTTGATTTTTTTTTTTGTGTTTTTTTTTTTAATTTTAGTTTACCTCAGAATTCTTCAAACCCTAACTGATCAAGGAAGGCAGTGCTAATTTTTAACCAAGGATGAAAGTGTCAGTTGCTCAGTTTTACTTTGTGGAGTCTTTAAGCTGCTGTTTTACAGAGGAAAGCAAAAATGAGAAAAAAAGTATAAAAGTACTTAAAAGAGTGGGTAGAAATTAAAATTTTACCTGAAAAAATTAAATTACATCTGACTGAAAAAGGAGAAAAATATGTGTTCATTTTTGCATGTTAGAATTCTATACCGATATTTCTATATATAGGTCAACTGCACAACATATTATTTCAGGATTTTTATAAAACTGGGTCTTGGAGTACTTTTAAAAGTGTATGCATTCACTTACACCAACAAACTGAAAAGAAAGAAAACATAAAAGTTATTGAGGAATAATTTTTTTTTAATTGTATAGCCTGATGAATATGCAAAAGATATTTCAGATATGAGCCATCTGTTTCTCTTCAAAGTTAGCTACCTCTCCCTCGTTGACTGAAGTGAGACTGGTTTTCTGCGGGTAGTGAAATACTGCTATCAATGTGATATACTGGCTTTTTAAGACATTTATTTTTCACCCAAATAAAAGGTATGTCCCAGAAATTCCTCTGGATGATTTCCTTTTTAAAACCTGTTGCACGTTGGCTTTCAGGAATCTCTTTCAAGTACGGCCCAGTCATTTCTGAACATACATTTCTTAGTATATAAGTCCAAATGACAAAAAGTCCCAAAAGAACGACTATGTAAAAGAGGAGTAACCAGCTGTTTTAAAACATCTTATTGATTTGTTTTTATATTTTTAAAAGCATGTTTTGTCTGCTTTTAGTAATGACTTACCAATTTTTTATACTCTGTATAAAACTGCAGAAGCAAAACTTAAAAGACAAACTGTTTCATTTGAAAGCACTTCCATAAATACTAGAAAATTTGTGATGGAAGTTTAGTTTTATGTCCTTAGAAGGAAATAAAAATATTCATTTAACAGAATTTTTTAATGTCTTTATCTGAATTCATTACTTCACATGAGACATAGGTGCTTTCATAGTTAAAAAAAAAAAACAAAACAAAAAAACCCAACCCAAAACACCAACATTTTAAACCTGCCTTAAACCTTTATTGTGGGATTAAATAAACTTGCCTTTAAGTTACTATTTTTGTTTGTTGACTATAAAGGGAGAGAACAGTTAAGCGTAGGCATTTAAATGCGGATATTTAAAGTATAAATAACTGAGTTTAAAGCAGAACAATCTTATGTGCTTTATTAGTTAAAATTTCAAATCTCAAATATTTCAAATCTCAAATACACATAAAATTTAGTCATGTAAGGAGCTAAAAGGAGTGAGACGTGAGCTGAAATGGGTGTCCAGTCTGGGATAGTTCTGTTATTCAGGAGAAATTGTAAGAGTTCATCACTACGCTGCCTGGAAAAGCCCCTTCAAACTATTTTCCAGTTGAGGATTGGCCAAGTAAAATGCGCTTCAGTGACCTTCAGGATTTGGCTCATGCCATCATGCTTGTGGTGAGGGACGAAATGCAGACACTGCAGCCGGCCAAGGTTTTAGTGATTGCCTCTGGAGGAGGGAATGTCTAAATGCATTATCAGTGTAGCCTTCTGGATCCTTTGCAATTAATATCACATTGGTTTCCTGAGGTGTATTGTCTTGTTCGTGACGCCTTTTTTGCCCCCTCCCTCTTTTTTTTTCTTTTAGCTGTTCAGAGCACAGTAATATATTTACTTCAGGCATGCTCTCAGTCATTTTGCTCACTGTTGCCTGTATACGTGCAAGAATTTTCTCTCAAAATATCCATCATCTATCCACATACGGCTTTACTTCAAAAATTAAAAAAAATACCCAAAGACTACAGAATGTGATGTCAGGAACTAGCAAAGCTGAAAAATTATGGAAATTGAAGATTGTTTTGAGATTGCATAGAAAATATTCCAAGAAGTGAGTCTGAGTAAATTTGAATAATGCTTGTATTTAGCTGAATACAAGCATAGAATTTCTTTTTTCCTAAGGTATTCATTACTGTTGTGTTTATTTGATTTTAAATTTTTACTCTGTTTACCTGTAATTGCGTTTCCTTGTTTTCCAGTATTTCTGCCCATAACAAAGGGCATGCAAATATTTAAATAATGATGTATTGAAATAACAGGATAAAATTAACAGAGCATTAACATCACTTTTAATGAAGGTATTAATGATCTTTAGTTGCCTTTGGTGTAATCCCATTTTAATATAATCCTGTCTTTTTTTTTTTTTTTGTGATATTGACCTCTAGAACAATTGTAACTGCCATTTTTCCCCAGCTCTGCTTCAAATTCACAGCATGGAAATAGATTTTTTACACCTTTTCATTAGTTTAATAATGACGTAACTATCTCGTACTGTAAATTGTATCTGTGCTATAGGCAATATGTGTTGCCTGGTAAAACTCCTTCATTAAAAACACTATATATATACACATACACAGCAATTGTGAAAAGAGCATTTCTTTTGCACGTTGACCAGAATAAAGGTATTTTCAGAGCTTTTTCAGTAAATTGTTGCCAAAATGAGTTTTAGTGTCATCCTTCATTTTCATACAAACTTTAACATGCCCAATGACTATGAAGTCATTATTAATTGTGTAAATAATATATCTGACAACTTTTACAGAGACAATAAAATTTGAGCCAGAAACTATTGTATACATAGGAAATATAATGTTTAGATCACGTGCAGACACTTCCAGAACAACATTTTAAGGTTGTAAAAGTAAGTGTGTATTTTCTAGAACTCTTTGCAAGTTCAAAATATTGTCTGAAATTTCCCAGATCAAAGCTTTGTTATGAAGGCATCCCAAAAGTTTAAGAATAATAAGAACTGTATACAAATTTAACCTAGTCCTGTGTTCTGTTTGCAACTCCTACATTGACATCTCCCAGGCTTGCAGTTCTTATACACTACATGTATAAGAATTTGACACACGATCTTTAGGCAAAGTTAATGACTGTCTAACTGTTTTGAGTGCTGACTGCATTGCTGGTTTCTCGGAAGGCAGTAGCAAAACTGTTGTTTGCCTCACTTGAGTGGACCTTTTGCTGTACGTGCTTATAGCTGAAGCTTTCTGTACGTCCAGGTATTGGCTACACCCACGTATTCAGGTGGCCAAGACAACCCTTCCTAAGACAGCATACCTCTGTTTACCTAAGGTCCTTTCTTTACACCTTACAGCCAGCAGCAGGTCAGAGCTGTCGGTCGTGCAATATCCTGAAGATGCCAGCGTGCTCCTTAACTCCACGGTGTGGATGCTGTGTGTATTTGAGTACCCCCGTGAGGAGAATGAGGAGCCAGTCGTTTACTGGAGGAAAGGCCCTGACCGCCGCAACCAGCAGAGCCTCCAGTCAAGCCCTGACACGGGCAGGTCACAGGTACACATTATGAAGAACACCCTCAGTGGATTCTCCATCTTAAAACTGAGCAACGTTGACCAGAACGCCAGTAACTCCTATTTCTGTGACGTGACACTAACACAGAAAATCCAGGGCAAACGTGGAAATGGCACCAAGCTGACCGTGCACGGTAAGGAGTGTTCGGGAGTGACAGAAAAGGACTTGAGGTGTGCAAGCTGAATTAAATTTTCTGTCAGCCTTGCTGCCTTCTCTCCCACCACTCACCTCTGCCGTAAGAAGAGTGGGAAAAAGCATTCTACAGTCATATGAGTAGGGGAGGGAAGGCACGCCTTCTGTTTGAACTATTATACAGCTGGACGGACAGACAGACTCCTTGGGGACGGAGATTTTTCTTTGGATCTAAACCACTGTGCAGTAGAACATTGATTCCATACATTTATATATATACAGCATTAATTAATTTTATATATATATTTAAAATACTTTTTCTTAATATTCTCCATGAACACTTGCTACACCTTTACTTTATGCCATACCAAGACAAAAGAAAAATAAAATCCCCCAAAATCTTTTATTACCTTTTTTATAATTTTCTTGACTCTTTATAAGCCAGTGGTCTCTTTTGAAATACATAGTTTGTCTTTCCTCCTCCAGTGACTGAAAAATGAACAGTAAATTCACACAGCAGCGTGAGGTTTTTAGAAAGAGTGTACATGAAAGTAGGGATATGTGGGAGTGAAACTTTCTTTCTGTTTGATTGTAAAATCACTTTCAACACCTTATAACTCTTCCCCTATCCTCAAATTATGAATCCAGTTTCCATAATCCTGCTGGGGATGTGACCTCAGTGACCGAGATAAACTATTTCTGATGAGCCAAGTTTTCTCCATGTGGACTTTTCATACTCGCAAGTGCTAAATGCCACAAAGCATCTCTCTCATTCTAGATTTCACATTATGTTTAACAACTGTCCAATGCAACTCTCCTGAGTCCCTAAGAATACACAGCAGCCAATGAAATGCTTCTGACTGTCGCAACATAAGCGTATGTTTGGTTTAGTTGTTTTTTTTTAAAAGAAAAAGTTGCCTGAGAGTAAGATAACCGTCATTCAGATTGGCTTTTTCATCATCACCTAAGTATGTGCTAAATACTAAAGATGTTTTTTGGATATGACACTTTTAGTAAACTGAGAATGCTATTTACTATCCATTTTGTAAGTAGGTTACAACAGGTTAAAAAAATCTCATGTCTGAAGTAAAAACAAGACAACAGTTCTCTCACAAGAAGCTTAAACTTTTACCCTGGAAAAACAGTGAAAGAAAATGTGATAAAAATGGACAACTGTACTGCCTGATCAATCCTCACTAATCCTTCAAATGTAATCTTATCAGAATAGCAACTATTTTTTTCTTTTTCAAATACTTAATTTTCTTTCTCTTTGTTTCAGATTTCAAATGCAAAGACTGTATAGGATCAGATAAGACCTGGTGGGGCTGGTTCCTTCTTCTTGGATACACCATCTTTGTCACCACAGTTATCACAGGTTTTGGTGTAAGTAATATTTTCAGGAATAAATACTACAAACATGAAGATGGATAGCATCTTCTGATTATAATGATAAGCAGATTAGCCTGAATATGCACCTGTGGCAAAGAAAAAAGTCACTCTGTTTTCTGTTAACTAAAGATTTAGAGCTGTAACCCCCTGACTGAATATTTTGAGGGCATGGCCATGTGACATATTGAGAAATTGTATCTGTTTTTTTTCTGAGCTTGCTGACAACTGGGAAGCTATTTTCTGTTTTGCTGGCTGAACTTTTTTCTTTTACCTGGAAACAGAAGAGAATGCAGAAAAAATTGCTTAAATGACCAGCAGTTTGAAACACGTCTTGCTCCCTCCATGCACCTGGGCTCCAGTTCCCAACTTCATGAGCTCCCCTGGACACACATCAGTATCTCCTCATCTTTTGTCTTACTCATGTTCTGGCCAAAGCAAACAGCCGTGCCACAGTTTCATGCCCACTCCCACTCCCTAGTTGGTGCAGACCACTGCCTGACATTTACCTGGCCAGCAGTGCAGCACCCTGGCAACTTGAAAACTTGAAAATACTTTGCAAGAGAAGAAGAAAACATTTTTGTGGATACCAAATTGTCTAAGCCCAGGCTGATTCCTTGTGCTTCCCATGACATTTTGAAAATCCTTCCCTCTTTCCTAGTTTTGGCTCTGTTCCCCACTTCAGGAAAAACTTCATAATCATTTTAATCAGTTACTTTGTGTGGAATCAAAACCTAAAAAAACAGCTATTAATGAATAGCTTTTCTTTGGTCCTACTTGGGAATAACCTTTACGTAAATGAAATCATTTGGAAGGAAATAAACATGAGCTGAAGAAATGTCAGCTATGCCATAACTTGAGGCAAATGAGCATCACAGCCTTTGAAGGCACAAATGGCACTACACTCATGCCTAACCCTCAACAGCACAATGTGCTCTACTTATATTGACAAGGTCCTAACTTGCAAGTGTAATTCAAAGATTATTATTTATAGGAGACCTAAAAAATTCCTTGTGCTTCACCAACGTCTCTCCTCAAAACCACTGCTGTAGAGTCCCTTGAAAGTTAAACACAGGCTAAATTGGACCAAGAGGGAATAGCTCCCAAACTTAACAGGCTTAGAGGAAGAAAACTTAGCTCTTGAGGAATCAGCATGGTTTTAAACCAGCAGCTATTTTAAATCCAGAAAGTCAGATCTTTCAGGTAGCCAAGTCCTGACTGAAAGGTAGGATTTCCTTCACCTTGTCTTCTCTCTCAGCTTGTGCAGTTTAAAGGGGCTACTTCAGTGTCACTGCACCTGGCATGGTGGCAACAGCTCCCTTTCTGCTGATACCACCGCACAGCCAAGAATTTCATTATTATATAAAACTCAGCACCAGTGACATGAGTTACAAGACTTATGAAGACATTTACGGTATCTGATTGCCCTTCTAGGTCAAGTAAGGTTTGGGTTTTGTTTCCTTTAACAACCACTTGTTAAGTAATGTTACCTCATAGCCACATCAAAACCAGAAATGTTAATTCAGTTCAGGCAGTAGGAGATAAGGCAGGTGTATTCGGGGAGACCGTAAACTCGAGCCGGAGAGACACGTAAACAGTCAAACCTTGCTAAAATACAATAGCAGCAGAAGCCCGTGAGAAGCCCTTTCACATCTGAACATACAAAGTGAGTCAACTTAGTCTCTCCTAAAATGAGTCACTGTGAGCACAATTAGCAAGCAGCAGCAAATTGTACTTGGGTCTGGCTGGGATGAAGTTTAACTTTCTTTATAGCAGCCCACATGGTGCTGTGTTTTGGATTTGTAGTCAAAACAGTGTTGATAACACACCAGTGCTTTGGCTGAGCAGTGCCTGAATTGCATTCAAGCTTTTCTCTTTTTCTCACTCTGCTGCCCCAGCAAGTAGGCTGGGGTGGGCAAGAGGCTGGGAGGGGACACAGCCAGGACAGCTGAACCCAGCTGATCAAAAGGATATCCCATACCATACAATGTCATGCTCAGCAATGACATCTGGGGTAGGGGAAGAAGAACAAAGGGCTTTTTTTTGCTTCAGAGGTGACCATTGCTCAGAAACTGGTTGGGCATTGGCCCACTGGGTGGAGGTGATGAGTGATTTCCTCTGCATCACTTCGGGTTTTGTTATTTTGTTTGGGTTTTTTTCTTTCCTCTCTCCTTCACCTGTTAAATTGTCTTTATTTTGACCCATCAGGTTTTTCTCTTTTGTTCTTCATATTCTCTCCCCACTCCCCCTGGGGATGGGGGAGTGAGTGGGCAGCTCTGCAGATGCTCAGCTGCTGGCCAGCATCACCACACAGACCAACACTGACATGTATACAGTTAGGAAGTTTGTAACTTTTAAAGGTAATTTCTTGACAAATGTTTCCTGTCACAAAAAAATGTACATTGTGTCAAAATCAGAGTGTAAACTAATGAAAGTGGGACTAGATGACTCAAAGGCCCTTTGGCCCTTACAGGTCACTACTTAATTCCAGCACGTCATGGGAGTCCTTCAGGGAGCTTCTGTACGGAGCTGTTAACCTCGAGAAGATGTCTGACCTGCCTTTTCTGAGTCTAAAGTCCTTTCAGCTGCTCCCTTTCTTCTTATTTCTGCCAAACTTTTCCTGTGCTTCCAAGTCCAGACTAGGGACACAGCAATGTGCTATCCCAATGACACCAGTGTGACAGTTGTGTCTGTTTTACGGAGAAGCCATTACAGCAGTCACTTGGGGATTCTCCCCAAAAGAAGACACCCATCTCATCCAGTCTCCAAAAAATTTGTTTATGCTACGTAAGAATAAAGAATGACTGAAAATGTCTCTCCCCCCACTCTATGTTTTTTCTAAAGTAACAGCACACATACATCTTCAAAGATAGCATTGGGAATTGGAGAAGTGTTAAATCAAATCACGGGTATACAGTCAGATACACTTTCTGCCTGTTTCTTGAGTAGAATATGAAACAACCTGTAAAGTCTCAGAATACAGCATATAAGAAGCTAATTCACTGAAATAAATTAACACTGTTTGATATTAGTTCTTACTCTTACTTTAAACCAAAATGTACCATAATTGTTCTGTTGTATCATAAGGTCCCACGTCTGACCATATTCCACTGAACCAGATAAGCTATAAAACAATAACTACATAGGTATTAGTAACTTAGCTTACATATAATCCATTAAAAAAAAAATATAATAATGAATAGTCTGCTAATTCATGAAGGTGTAGTTAAAATTTGTACTTCCGTGTTTCATTTTGACTGTGATATGCATAAGAACTTTAAAAGAAAATCAGAATAAACGCTGGATTACTATCCCAGTAAAGTTAGGAATATGTTCTTTAAAAAGATGGGGTATCCAATGGAAACATTTTTACTGCCTAACAAAATATTTTGTGGAATGTTGCAACAGATTCAGCAGTGCTGTAAAAAGTGCAAGAACAAGTCAAGAAATACACATAGCAATGCTACCCTGCCAAGTGAACGGATTTATGACCAGCCACCCAGACCAGTTAATAACGGGTTTAATCAAGAATATGAAGATATGTCACGAATAAGAACTTTCAGTGACATTGGAAGGAAAATGACATGAAAAACAAGGTGCATGCAGTTGTAACTAAGATATGAGCATGTGTGATGTGTGCTACTTCTATCAAGGCAGAGAAGAAACACAGGTACAAATAATTTCGTTAACTTGGAATGTTTTTTGTTCAAGTTTTTAAATATCTTCTTGTATTTCTTTCAAACTAAAGAAGTTACCACTCCATGCAGCTACAAACGAAATGAGCTTTAGTCTATGTAACTATTACAGGAATACTGTAAAAGCTAAAGGTATTCCAACCTCTTTTCAATGTCAACAACTCTGACCATACATACTGGGTTTTTTCTACTTCAAACACAAGGATGCAGTTGGAATTATTTTTTATTTTTTTTACCCACGTTAAGATGGCTTACAAATGAAATTCTGTTATACAGTATCTGTCCAATGTAATGACAGATTTAAAGAAGAGTTTGTCAGAGAGGAATTCCTTACCTGCTCCCAGTGCACTGTATGACCTTATTTCCAACTCCTTACACATCCCCCACACTTACAAACCCCTGTAACTTCTACTCTTAGCTATTTAGCCAGCTATGCCACTCATGTAACACATATTGGGTACATGCATCTCCCAATAGAATGAAAATACTTGACGTGGTTTTAAAAGTTGTAACTTTCATGTTTTCTGAAGAAACATTAATTACTGACATCATGTTGACATGTAGCTAGACTACACAGATATACGTTTGCTGCTGTAGCGCTTATCCTTATTGCTTATGCACCATATCCAAGATGGTAATATAAAATATTTGGATTCAAAAAGTGTCTTTTAAACTTGTTTTAAACTGCTTAGAATACTTGTGGAGTCTATGTAAATAACAACAATGGAACTAAGATGTATAGAAAGAGCTTATCACAATTTGCATAGCAATGAAGTACTTGAGGAAGTGCCGCCGTGGTACAGTTATGAATGGGTGACTTGAAGGAAATTAATACTTTGACAAAGTATTTAAATTGTTGAAAATTATTTTTTTTCTTTTTTTTCCTCAGTCAAATATTGCAAGCTGAATATTGTTTCAAATTTGTTTACCACTGCAAATATACTATGTGAAAGGAAATGGTTCACAGAATAAAATGACAGAGGCTACAGCATTATACATTAATTGTGCAGTAGGTATAAAAAGTGATTAAACTTTGTTCACTTAAAAGGGGACAGCAAGTCATGTAGTTGACAGTCAGGGCTGGACACTAAGTGGATACACACTGCTAGCTGCATTCAGCTTCAACTTCATCACTGGCCTCTTTTTCTAAAATATTTCCTTATTCTACCAGTAAAGATGCCAAATAAAATAATTTTCATTTAAGAAATTAACCTGTGCATTTGATTCCTTTTGGTGAAAGCGCTTGGCTCATACACTTAGAAAAAGTGAAATGTGAACTTTCAGAGGAACAGATGCATTTGGAGAGGGGGAGGACAATCATGAAGAATCTTTTCTGTTGTTGTTGTTATTTTTATTTGGACAGTGGGAATTAAACAATGGTCTTCCATCCTCTACCTAAACTGGGAACTGACTGCATCCTGCAGTCATACATATTTAGGTTTCCAGGGTCAGTAAACCAAACTCTAATTGTGGATGTAAATACGTAACGCATTTCTTTTCCAGTGAAACCATCTCTTCAGAAGCACTTCAAATTTCCTATTTTAAGAATCTTTTAAAAATAAAATCCTTATTGCATATAATGTGTCTAACTCTTCATTTTAAAGTTAAAATTATAAATTGCATTAAATATTAAGGGGTTAAATACAGGGAAGGTTTATACATTTAACATGGAGCTTCAGAGGAGAGAGAAATAGCCATCCCAGCCTTTAAAATGTGAGGTATGAGGTCCATCTGAGCCAAAGATGCAGTTCTGTGAAGAGAAGAACTGAAGGCAGCAATCACTGAACCAAAGTCACCTTCAAGTACAAGAAACACAAAGAGGTCAATGCATTCAGTGAAACCTTCCAGCTCTGGCATTTTGGCAAAAATGACAAGAATTCCTACCTAATCTAGCAGACATAACTAGAAGGTGCATTCAAAAAGCATCTCATTCAGATAACTCCTATACTTGATTTGGGCTGTTTTCTTTCCACTTCATAAGACTGCCTCCACTTCAGATCAATGGCCCTTCAAATGAAGGTCAGTGTGATTTCTGCACTTTTTCACATGCTTCTCAGAAACAGCTGAACTATTTTCTACATAGCGTTTCCAAAGAAGTTGGACATAAACTTCCAGTCTGAAAGGTTAAATATTCAGAAAGTTCTGGGGGACTGAAAACAAGTAATAGGTAGACGATGTTCCATCATCTAACACCAACAGCACAAGGATAGTAAAAAGACATTATTCGTTATGTTGTAGTCAGCAAGGTCATGGATGTTTACGGCAGCTTAGCACAGAATGAAACATCAGGACTGAATTCAGAGTGAGTTTAGAACACAAACAATTCTTAACATTAGACATGTGAAATACCACTTTTTTTTCTGTTTATACTTCTTTTTTAAAAAGTGCACATTGTAGTGTTAAGAACGTTAGTATTTACATGAAATGCTGATCCTACAGTAAGTCAAAGTATCACCGAACCACTGGTTAGAGGGGACCTCTGGAGATCATGTATTCTAACACCCCTAACTCAAATAGAGCTGGTTGCACAGGACCACGTCCAGATGGCTTTTGAATACCTACAAGAAGGAAAACTCCAGACCCTCTCTGGGCAACCTGTCCCAGGTGCTCAGTCACTCTCACAGTAAAGTGTTTCCTGATGTTCAGATGGACCCTCATGTGTTTCAGGTTGTGCCCATTGCCTCTTGTCCTGGCACTGGGAACCACTGAAAAGAACCTGGCTCTGTCTTCTTCATTCCTTCCCATCAGGTATTTATACAAATTGATAAGATCCCCTGAGCCTTCTCCAGGTTATACTGTCTCAGCTCTCTCAGACTTTCATACATCAGATGCTCCAGTCATTAATAACCTTTGTGGGTCTGTAGTGGACTTACTCCACTAAGTCCATAACCTTCTTGTCCTGGGGAACCCAGAACTGGACTCAGCACTCAGATGTGGTCTAGCAACTGCTGAGTAGCGAGGAAGGATCACCACCTTTGAACTGCTGACAAGGCCTAATGCAGGGCAGGATGCCGTTGGCTGCCTTCGCCCTGAAGGCACATCACTGGCTCACGGTCTGTTTGTTGTCCCCAGTACCCGCAGGTCCTTCTGTTGAAAGCAGAGGCAGGACTTTGCATGTCCCTTTTCTAAACTTGATTACATTTGCTGCAGCCCAGTTCTCCAGCCTGTCCAGGTCCCTCTGGACCACCTATTTATCTTCAGTTCCAAGGGACTAAAATCAAGAGTCTCAAGTTCATGATCTAATATATGAAGGATGGAGTCTTAGCCCTCTGGGAACTGGAGACAGAACTCCTGCTAATTTTAGCAGGACTGATGTTTCCCTTCAAATCTCCTGAGTATATACTCTGACAGGAAAAACGTAGACAATTAAAAGGAAAATAGTAACTGAAACAGTAAGTTCCAATTACTTCTGGTATTAAGGATTATTAAATATATGCTCGGCTAGGAGTTTGACAGCAATAACAGATTTCAAGATGTATTGTGTTAAAATACATTTAGAGCATGGAAAACTGGTCTGAGAACACTTCATGGAATTTTTTGACCCCAGAAAAATGTATATAATAGCGTGCATACCATACAGATCCTGGTTCTAGAGAAGGGAAAAGAGTTGTGAAAAGGATTGAAATTGATGATTATAAGAATGAGACAGAAGAAAGGATGGGTACTGAAGTTCATATGAAGAACTGATCTTGAAGGAATAAAGTATGCATCAGACATCCATAGAGTGCCTACATCTGGATGATGAGCATTATTGCTTAGCCAAGTAGTCCCAGCCAAATACTGTTTGTACTAGCCAATAAAATAATTGTCGCATACTTATAGTGATCTTAATTTCCAGTCTTCACACACAAGCAAAGGTTTGAAGTTCAGAGCAGAGTTCAGAGTCCTTTTAGGAGAACAAGAGCTGTTAGAAAATGCAGAATTACTTCTGAATATCCTAGACAGGGCATTGACATGTTCAGACAGAAATTCACTGCACTTCTGAAAAATGGAAAATTACAAAATTAAGGAATGCAAGCATTAATTGAATGCAACATCCCAACCACTATACAATTTCCAGGCAGGAATGAGTTCAAAGATTCTTTCGTTTCAAGAGCTGAAGTGATTCTCCTCAACAGGTCTAAAAAGAGGTAAAGCTGTCCTGTTTGCCACAGCATGCAAAGAGACTGAAGTTTTAACTGAAGGCTTGGTGCAAACTGCCTTTTTAGAGGGCGTGCCTATACCAAAAGGCTCTAGCTGCAGCATTTCCTTTTCAAACACCTGCAGCTTGCTACACGCATGTGTTCAAGGCCTCAAGAATGATTACATTTCAATATCACAAATTATAAAGCTACATTAGATTAGCATGAACAGCGTAAAAAAAAACAAAACCAAAACAAACAAAAAACCAACTAACCCCAAACAACAGAAAAAGCCACAGTTGGAGTGTTACCTGGTCCAAGTATGACAGGGTAGGAAGCTAAAACTGCAGCTCAAGTTTCAACACACTCAGTGCTCCCTGTTGGGAGGCTCCTGGACTGCGACGCAACTGTACTTCAGAATGAAATTACCAGGATCACCAATTCACGAAAAATGCTGCAGTAACCTCCTAGCAACAGAGCTCACCGAGACCACCTCTCTTCTGCTTTCCCTTCATCCCACAAGTTTCCCAGTAAATATCAGGGTGGTTTTCAAGGTCTCGGTCCCAACTTTGCAGCACTCTAGGTCTGGCTTGAGCTCCTGGAGGCAAGCACCACTTGCTCCCTGTGGAATGAGCTCTCATGTTCACTGCCTTCTTCAGGTAAAAGCTGAGCTGTCGTCATTAGGCAAAGTTAAGGTAACTGGCTCAGGACTAAGCTTTCTGCTGTCTGACAGAACATGTCCACATAGCTGTCTATAAATGGCGGTTGGAGAGAGAAAACCAGGAGTGGGTCATCCATAACTTCATTAATCATGGAGAAGACTAGTAGTTAAAGACAGACCTCCATGGCTCTTTCAGATACTTCCATATTTTTCTTTTATAGTTGGTAGCTTTTCCATGATTTATTTGTAGCTTAGGGAGGAAACATGGCAACGTACTGCATTTTTCTGTTCTCACATTGAAACTCCAATTTTCTAATCTCAGCAGGTGTCATGTTGTATATCTTTATCAAGAATATAACTAAGATGGAAGGCATGAAGTCTTACACAGCTGTCCAATTCACAAATATGAAAAGTAATTTTCTTAATGTTTCTGTCTTTCTCTGGTATAGTTAGAATTGCACAATTTTTGCAATTGCACTATCTCCTTTGTAATTACCTAAGACTAAGAAAAATATATTTCAAATTTGCCATTGCTTTGTGGCATATGAAAAAAAAAATGGTGGTAACTGACCTGACTAGATGAGGAACAGTATCTACGTACAGCTTACATTCTCAAACACAAGTCTATTCTCTGGGGAAATATGAAATTATTTGAGAAAAAAATTACTCCTTGACCAATCAATACCTAAACCATGAAACAAAAAAATATCATGTAGAGCAAATCCCTGGAATACAACAGCATCTCACACTAGTTTGCTAAAATCAGTAAAAATATTTCAGCATAGAAGGATCTGTGCTGCCTAAAGGACTCTACTATCTCTAGACCAAGAGGGAAAGATACAGATGCAGTCCAGAAACAAACTATTTTTAATAATCCCCTAGGATTTGTATGTCTTGCCTGTTTAAATATACTTCTCTATAGAATAGTTAAATAAGAAAAAACCACCTTAGTGTATCCTTAACATAATCTGAAGTAATAATATCAGAACAGATATATTAACATTGTGCTTCATAAAAATCATAAAAATATCTTTTTTATATCATAAAAATATCTTCATCCTCAGGACAAAGTACTACCTTATCCTGTCTCATTGTCTAGATTTGATTGAGTCTGTACTAATGATTTTCAAAAGAATTTGCGAAATATGAGTTTAAAAAAACCCCAACAAAATAATGGTTTCCCAGACAACACAGCTAGCAGAGCTAGTTATGGTTCAGCAGAAATAGCACTTTTTTTTTTTTTTTTTTAAAAGTATTGTTTGCAATTATCTTCATTGCAACCACTTATCAACAGCATCATGGTACCAAATAGGCATACATTTTAGCAAGTTTAATTTCCTTCAGCCTTTTAAGATATTAATAACATATTTTTTAAACACAGTTATACAGCCTAGTTGTTTAGCAAGTCCTTCAGAAGATGAAATTCTGGCAAGTGCAAGTTCTGCTTTCAGCCACACAAGGGCTACACCTAAGACACCCCTAAAAGAACAGAACAACAGATTCTATTTAAGAAGTATTCTTAAAATTATAAATTAATATATTTCATTGTGGCTTGTTTTGACAGAAGTGACCTCTACCTGATTTTCAACTCCATTTGTTTAGGACTGTTTGAAAGAGGGCTCCCTACTACCTCAGGTTTTTGTGACAAACTTACACCAGGTAGCTAGCATCCTTTTTCAGCAGAACTGATTTATGACATTCGAACAGAAAATTCCAGCCTTTAGTCAGCATGATTAGCCAGGAAAGATCCACAGCAAATTGAAGAACTTGAGAAGTGGTTAAAAAAACCCTGAACTTACTTCCATTCAGAAAGGCTAATATTCACTCCTTGAAGAATACAACTACTGTTAATAGAAAACAAAGTCTAAGAGGCTCTGGCCTTGTTAGATTTCTCACTGTTTCTCTTTCAAATAGAAAATATTTAACCAATAAAAATGTACAAGTGTAATTGCTCAGCAAGACTGTACATAGCAAAGGATTTAAAACAGAAAAAAGATTAGGTTAGGAACAGAAGCAGCCACATATATTCCAACTAGGAAAGCTGAGATGGGGTATGGATAGGATTAGTACTAATACAGATGAAGACAGGTAGGGGACTATCTAAAAAGGATCAGATTTTTCCCATGAAACAGACTGACCTAAGTAAAGGTACTTATTAGCCTTCCTACCTTGGAAGCAGCCTTTGAAAACATTCCTCAGTTACCCCTCATTTGTGTAGTGAATACGAATCACACATACGTGCCGCAAAACCAGAAACTACATTCCCCGTATCTATATAGTATCCTCTGTTCTAGATCATTTTTGGCAACAAAAACATTGCTATTTTATCAGATATGGGAACTATCAGATATGGGAACTACACTTAAAACTAGAGATTTTAAAAATAAAGTCTGTCCAGGCTCAAACATTCAAGTCAGCAAATACAGACCTAAACACAAAACTAAATCATGAGGCTTTGAAGTTTATAAAGATAAATATGAAGAAATCATAACCAATTCACACAATTATGGAGACTAAGCCAGAAAGCAAGTAGACTCACCTTTAATAAGGTTATTGTAAGAGTGCTACTTTGCTTAGAAAAACTAGGGTTTCTTTAAACTTTACATCTGATATTTTCAAGGTGATACAGTGGAGGGATTGGGGGAAGGGGGAAATAGTAGTCACAACACCTGAATGCTTAGAGGCAGCCTTGGCTTCTTACATGAAACAGACTGTGACTATCCTCCCAATTTACCTTTTCCAAATATTTCCCAAATACGCTAATCGATCAAGAAATAGCCCTTTTTACAAACGAGATATCATTTTTCACACTAATAAAATGGAGTTAAACATAGTTGGCTGAAAATAATGCATTTCTGAACGTGCTTTACTATGCTTCATTAGGACCAGTTGAACAACTTGGACAGAACAGGGTTGCATCCTTCTACTTTGGGTAGGTCATACACAATCAAAAACATTTATAAAATGGTGGTAACTGAAATAATCTCTGAGCTATGCACACAGCAGTATCCACTCTGAACACTAGTGTTATGACTGAACACATTTCTGTTCTCCTTCAGCCTTTATACTCCAACACAAAAAAAATAAACCCACTTTATCTTATCACAGTGAATGCTTCTCCATCTTATCTCTGCATTAATATGATTTTATTCTTCCTGAAAAATCTTGCATCATCTTATCATAAACCTATGAAGGTCAATTTCTAAAGTACTCAACATTAGCCATGGGTCTTAGGGCTCAGTAAATACGATACTGTATGTGTTCCTGTGGATGTCATTAATACGTGCTGAAAGAAGTCAGATTTTTATGGATTAAAGAGCATAGCAAACTGTGACAGTGTTGATGCTCAAAAGCAACATGCATCATCAGTAAGTGAACTTCGCATTTAATAACCTTCTCCTTTAAAACTCTTAAAGAACTGCAAGCAGATAAACTATTTCTTAATAGCGTTACCTACTATTTCTACTCATGCTGAAAGTTATCCTCTGTACAAACAAGTACGCAGGTGAGGATGGCACAGGTGTCTTGGTAGCACATAGGTAACATTTCAGTTTTACCTGCAAAATTGCTCTCCTACAGAGCTGGAAATCTTGCAAGCTATCCTGTTTTCACTGTATACAGAACCTCATGCATCTAGAAAGAGCTGCTGTTCTAAAATGAAAGTAAGATGATTTCCATCAGCATTTTTTATTTATCAAAAACAGTAATAAAATAATTCAGTCCCTGCCACATGAATCCTAATCTGATGCAATCTGCATATGAATATGTGCTGAAGAGGCTTTCAAACAGCTATAGCAGATTTTTTTTTTTTTTTTATAAATCTTATTTCTCACCTCCCCAGATTTTCTGTTGTTTTTTTGGGGGAATTCTATAATTTCATATATGTTTAATTCAATCTCTGATTTTTTTTTTAAAGTATTATGAAGTCAACTTAAAAACACACTTAGAAAACAAACATTATTTGCTTTTAAATAAATAGTTATGGATTTTAGGATTTTGGCATTAAGACTGAAAATTCTGAACTTCCACTTAAGGTAGTCAATACAAGGTGAATGGTAAAAAACCAAGAGACATGAGTCCAAGCTCATTACCTGATGACTGACTTCAACTTCTCTCCAACAGACTGGGTTTTTTTTGCAGATAATCAGGTTGTTATAGCGATCTGAGAAATTCATAAATGCACTATGACAAAAGTTTCAAGACAATATATTTATTCAATTTTAGCGGAGGAAGAAAACATAATAAATATAATAATTTCTTACACTCTTCTTTACAAGATATTTTTATGTTCAAAGCACATTTCTGTTACAAATTTCAACTAGTATTTCAAATTTTAAAAGACCACATTCACTGAAAAATGCAAAATGAAAAATAGCACGTATCAGAGTAAAAGAGTGCAAATGTTTTATTTCTTGTGGCTAGTGTTAAGTGTTCAAGTCCTTAGAACACTACAAGATATGTATTAGATCAGCAATATTGCAAGCATCCGAATAGCACGCACAACTACTACATTAAGTGAATAATATAGACTGTAATTTTTCATGGTACAATCTCGATTTGTCTCTCGAGTAATATCACAGAAGACTTTTCCAAATTTCTGCAATTATGACAACACAAGCTTTTTAAAAATCCCACACTTGAGTCCTCAGCTGAAGCAGAGTGGATCTAAGCTTTAACCTCCTCAAAACAAGCCAATCACCACACAAATACAGTTCCATTCTTTCATGTCTATACAGGTCTTCGGAGTGCAACTGATACTTTCTCAGCAGAAGCAGATGCAATTTCATGGGGATTTTTATTTCCATAAACTGGAATTGGTACAGTAATCCCTTAGATTCTGTAGGATACCCACAGCTGTGTTTTGACAGCCATGAGGTTTTGTTAATTTTCTAAGTATCGTCTACTCAAACCAGTTTTCTTTCAGTAAAAAGCGTACAGCATCATCAAATCCATTTTGGTATAACGATTCCATTTTCTCCTGGTTTGGTGGGAACAAAGCTTGATTAAGTCTTACTAGGTTGGCTAGAGACAGCTGCAACAAAGCAAGAAGCTATAAATTAGTTTACTAAAGCAACTTATCTAGACTTGACAGTGTTGCTATCTGTTCTGTCATCTGTTTCATGTGTCATATGTAAAAACCAGCATGGCTATGTCTACACTAGTAAATTAACCATATCCAGGTACGCTGCTGAGCACCAAGACAAACTGGCACAAACAGTGTGCATATGTACTACTAAACTCACAGCCTCCAAGACAGACTGTCTGCCTGTAAAACTGCCCAAAGTTTCTGGAACATTTTAACTTCGGGAACATTCCCAGAACTGTCTGGCAGAGTGGTAGCTGGCACATGCTAAACTTGTGCAAGGAAATATTTTTACAGCTTACTAGTGCAAACAAACACATTCTTGGGAACATTCCCAGGCATTTTTTAACATACAAGTATAAATGTAGCTTGTATTACCAACAAATTAAGAACTACTCAACATCTTGATTGGTCATTTTGATGGTGTAAAAAGATTTTAGAACTTTGTTCTTGAATAAAGACATTATGGTTTACAATAAAACTAAAAATATAATTAGATTTAATAAAGTTCTGAATGCTTTATTTATATGATTAATTTAATACTTTAGCCACATTATCATTCAAAATTTTGAAAAACAGTATCAAAATAATTTTCATTATTTCAAGTATTGATTCAAATTCTGACACTAACGATGGAGGAGGTTCAAAGAGACACAAAATTGTTCACATTCCAATCCAGATAAATGAAGATACACAACTCTTCATTTTATGGAGATTACAATATTGCTGAAAAAAATATTTATTCTTAGTTACATTTCTGCAGCTCTAAAAGCTAAAGGTGCTTCAAATGGAATAATTTAAAATGTTGCCTGAGATTCTGCACAAGTCTGCACTTGCAGGACCCTGGAAGCAATGTAACTCTGTAATTAATTTTCTGTCTCTAAACTAATCTAATCACCAGCTTATTTCTCCTCCTCTAGATGCACTATATTAGATAAAAATCACAGCCAAGAAACACAGTAAGCCACTGCATATATTTTCAGTATATATGAAATCAATAATCTCATGCTTTATGAACATTTACCAAGTACTATCATGCTTAAAATCTGAGAAACATTATAAAGATTCAGAAATTGGTTCAATTTAGGATGACATTACTCAAATTCAGAAAACATATTAAGAACTGTCTAAAATAAATGTAAAGAAATAGTACCAATTATTGCTAGCCTTTATTTTTTTCTTTATAATGGAGGGGTTTTTTTGACAGCTAGGTCTACTGCTATTCAGTATTTTCTTTCACCATGTCAAATGAAGCAATACTATGGTAAGAGTCTGTGAGACAAAGCTTGCAAAGATAGAAATGTCAACATTGAAAAGGAGGACATAAAAATGAGCCTTAGCCTACATTTAAATATACAGAAATGCTTCTCTAACAGCTAACAAAGTAACTTCTGGAAAAATGTTGTGGTGTCAAATGTTCAAAATCTTAACACAAGTTCTCTTAAGCCATGAGGTGACAAGTCATTGCACACCATTTCAAATGTACGACAAACCTGTACTTTAAATTCAGTTAAGAGCAGCTAATTTCAGCAAGTACAACAGGATTTTTCTGGAGTTTCCCCCTCCTGAGGTATTCTCCAGAAGTCTCATTTTTTTCCCCCTATAGACACCCTGCCTAGCCAAAGACAGCTGATACTTAAAGCAAGCCTAGATTATTTACATTTAATACCTGTGATAATTTGCTCAATTTTGTACTAGATCAATGCTTTTCACCCTTTCTGATAAAACTTATTCTACGTTTTCTTTCACTTTTATTTAAATAAGTCTACACTCCATTTACAAAACAGAAAATTACAAAACATTGCTTAAGTTGATATACAAGCAGAAAATAAGCTTAAATATAAGCTTAATATAAGTATAACCTTAACTGCTCAACTACCTTTTCTTCTTCTGAAGTTATTTAATAAGAAACTCACCATTATATCTTGTTTTGCAAACTTAACATAAAGATCCACACGTCCTTTATCTTGCGGGCAGATATCTAATCGACCGCTGAAAGGAGAAATCGTAACAGTTCTTCCAACAGGCAAGATAGGAAGGCCATTGGTAAGGCCACCATCAACCCACTTCTACTGGAAAATAAAAATATTTTCAAAGTAACCTTAGTACAGTATGTTCATAACTGAATACTTCATCCTTCCTGTCCCTGCCTCCTCCACCCAACCCTCAAGAACACTTACAAGTTTCCTTCTCAGAATACCATGCATAGGCTTGAGTATGAGGCTTAAAAGTCAAGGAACTGACAATGTACACGCAGTGTTTAATTAATGAGCATTTGGCATAATGTGTAAATATGTGTGTAATATATTTATTAAGCTACTGATAAGGTTTGTTAGTTGATCTAATAACAAAATGCCCCATGCAAAACTTTTCTCAACATATACATCAAAAGAGAAGATTGTTAATATTACATGTGAACCATATCAGATAATGTATACTCCTCTAAAACATTACTTGGATTCAAACTAGAAGCTGGACAATCTGTACATGCAGGTAAACTGACTGCACAAGCTAAACCAAACATGACTTCTCTCCTCTTCTTCCAGAGCCTCCTCTCTTATTACATACACAACACAGGACAGCAATAGCTAGAAAGTAGAGGGTAAAGATGGGAAGAAGCTGAACAAATATGGCACATAAGAGGGAGAAGACATCAAGTCTGCTACAGGAGTTGAGTATAGAAAAGAATGAGGAAGAAAAAAACAAAAGCAACCAATTAATTTCTTGCAGAGCCCTACATATTTCTTGGTTCTAAAGGCAGACTAGAGGCACAAGCCTGATCTTCACAGGGACCACAGCCAAATTCCATCCCAGTATAAGCAGTGACAACTGTGACATCTCTTTCCGATATATTTTATACATTTGTATCTCCTTCTGTGCTTACATGCATAACCCAAAACTCAACATCAGTCTACCAGCTAGATGCATTCACTGACATTGTACATGAGGTCTGGTGATCAGATGCATCTCACTGAAGTTTACACATCTAAAGCCAAATTAGTCATTCTACACTTCCTTTATTGTCAGGGGAGAGAAAACACTTTTAGCACAATACACTTTATCCTAAAGCAGGCATTTGTATTTACATCTGATTTGAATTGTACTGAAAAAGTACTTTCTCTTCTACACTAACTATAAGAGAAACATACATTAACCATGTAAAATGTGGACTGCTACAGACACCTAAAGCTAGGCAAGTTGAAATGCTGTAAGAAGTAATAATATAAGATCCACCTCAGTGTTTCTTAAGGGTTTGACCTCCACAAAGATCAACTGAATAATCCAGGGTATCAGCTTCAAGTTTCATTAACACAGAACACTAGAAACAAATGGCAAATTGTACTAGTACTCTTTAGCACCAATCAGGCAGAAGACTGCTATTCTGCTGTAGGGGATACTATATGTGACCACTATGAAATGGCAAAATAATGCCATTTTTCCCACAAAATTACTGAAAACGTCACAGGAATTTAGTCATAAAACTTAAAAAAAAAAATCTCCCACAAAAAGTATACTATTGGGAAGTTGTTTATGACATGTAAGTTAAAGCTGTCTTCAAACTGTTGGCAAGACACTGTAGTGTCTTGTTCAATGTAGTGACCGCCATACAGGAAGCATTACCTCAGGTTACAGTGTTTGTTTTTCAGAAGCCCCTGAGATTCCCTGAGGTCCATCACTTGGTTGTATAGACAACTCTCAGCTGTGTCCTTTACTCTTGCTTAAAGTAAACTTCCTCTTAATTCTGTAAGTATAGATTTCTCCCAGTGCAGCATTTGAGTTCATGCAAACAAAATACTTCTTTGTCACTTGCTTCTCCTTCCACTGTCAACTCCGTATCTAGCCATACATGGATTTACTCTTTTACACACAGATATACAGCAAGCACCACTTGGGCAGGGTGTGTGTGTGTGCTTTGTCCCTCCACCGCACTCTTTTCCTCACTTTCTCAGATGAAATTTGCCATTCCACACTTCTGCTATGCTCCTGAAATATAAGCTACAAATATTCCCATTCAGTAATCTCAATGGCCCTTCTCACCCTATTATTTCATAACATGCTTTAGAGCTTGACTCTTGACATTAGTTCCCAATGACAGTACCCACAACCCGCCATTGAATTCCTTCACTTTCCACAAAAATCTTATTTCTCAATGCTTAGGATTCAAATTGTTTTTCCTTAGAAAAGGAGGCAAAAAAAAATAAATATTCCAAACCCATTTAAAGCTATCTTTCAGACTTCTGAAACTCCATTACACCACTGCTGCGATAACCGAGTAAACCTGCAACATACCTTAACATTTCTAACACCAAGGCTTTTTTTTGGTGTGCGTGAGGCTATAGTCAGTCATTTATTATTGATCTATACGCAATGTTCCTTGGAGTACTAAGTGGTTTTTTTGTTGCAATTCCTACAATGACAAGAACAGTGGAGTTCCTGTCTAAGCCAAGTCAAAGGCACTAAGATGACATTATTGTCTTTCACAAGTCTAGCTTAGTAATTCTACCACTTAAAAGTTCTCTCACTTTTAAAAATTCTGATTATTTAGGTTATTCCACTCTCCTCTTACATAACTTCAATATTTATTTGAAAATTGAAACATTTACAAAGGAAAGGGCAATACTTTCTATTAAGCACTAACTTTTGTAGATTCTGTTATTCCTGGCTGACCTGTCCTCTGTCATATTATTTTCTTTCAAGCCTTTGCAAGAAACATCTTTTCAGTCAAAAATATTTTGGCTCCACAGTCCCTCCCGTTATATAGTTAAAATAAAACACCAATACACTGCAAATGAAGAGATGTAATGCCCCACATTCCTATAATTCCATTAACCAATTCTTGAAAAATACTTCTGTCCTGGTTTGAGGTAAAACAGGACCAATTTTGTCCCGTCTTCTTGTCCTGCCTAAACCATGACAGCTTCTTAGCTGATGAGGCAAATTCCTGGTAACTTCTGAAGTAATTTCTTTTTTGTAAGTACAGTGCAAAGACAGAAAAAGTTCTGAAATAATGTGCAACGAAAACCAAACCAGACAATGAAACGGAGGATGCATGCTGGACCTAACAGAATCTACCCATTTACCAGCAGATGGTTTTTACAAAGCTGTTCTGTAAGAACTACAGTGACACAAACTGCAGCCTCATCATCAGATACAGTCAACTCAATCACCTGCAGATCTTTATCTGTCTTAAAGATTAACCTTGCCAGAGATTCAGAGGACACCAAACCAACTCAAAGAAAGGTTATTTCCCATGGACCAAGTTTACCCTGCTGTTACTGGAAGACTAGTCCAAGGACATCTTAAATATCCAACCCAGGTAAAAAGTTACTTCAGGCCATTAACAGACTATAAATTCTCAGATGTTATTTTACACTCTCTTTTCCTTCAGATTGTTTTTAGATTCATCAAACCAGAAGAAAACATACTATGAGCAGATTGATGTTATGTCTATGCTACCATGCAATTTAGCTTATTTACCCCAAAAGTCTAGCCTCCAAGCATGCATACTACAGGTATGCTAGCTAATCCAGTGGGAGCCAAATGCTTCCCAACAAGCCTTTGTCCTAAAAAGAAAACTGTAGTGCAATGCTGGGAACGGTTTACCCTGGGGTTCACTCTATAGGCAGCATGGACAGGCTAGCAACAGGTTTGGCTATTTTCTGATACTATTCCAGCAAAACTGTACCATACTCCCTTATGTATCATGCAACACAACCTCAGATAACATACTGAAATACATTTCAAAAACACTCCCAGATGACCTGTCATATGTACGCAGGTGACATACGTAGCCCAGAGAAGATCCAGACCAACTGTCCCAAAGCACAGATAAGGCCAGTAGACTCGAGCAGCTAGCAGAGAGTAAGCTCTATTCCATGCTGCCATGGACCACATGGCCTAAGGAATTTATTCCCTGGAACCAGTGTAAATGCACACAGACAGAACTTTGGTATGCTAATACGATAGGTGGCCTCACAGAGCCAAATCAATATCCAGTCCATCTTACTGACTTCAGTGCTTACCATGAGGTTACATGCCACGTACCTGGCTCTACACTGCCTGCCCGCCCTGATCCTCATTACCTGTTATTCCAAGCCATGGAAATACTATTGCAATAGAGATCCTATGGTTTTTGCTCTCACCAGTACTCTGGATTAAAGAATGGAAGTCACATTCATTTAGAAGCAACAGATTGCTAAATAAAAAAAGTATATATATAAAAAAGTCCCCATGCCACAAATGCAGTTTTACAGAGTATGAGAAAAGTCAGTGCAGACATGCAGAACTAATCATTCCAACAAATAACAATAAATGAAAGCAATCTTCTCAGAAACTGCCTTTCTGAATCTCACTTCAGAAGAGTAGTACGAAGCTTTGGGAATGACAACAAGCTTTCAAATAACAGAAGAACCAGTTTCCATGAAACATTCATTGATATCACTTTTGAATGCAAAAAATAAAGTTAGGCAGGAAGAACAGTCCACTAAGAAGAGGCTGCAGGTATTTCTCAGTAAATACTACAATACCCAGGCAAACCATAATAGCAGCGTTCGACCAGTAAAATGGGTTTAAATAAGTTTAGGACAAAACTCTGAGCCAACTTTTCAATTTCTTAATTGAAAGAACACCACAAGAAATTTAACAACACTTCCTTCCCTTTAACTATTGGCAGAATTAACCTCAAACATCTATGTATGGCATTTGAACTGCACAAGCAACATATAAAGACTCCAATCAACAAAACTTCCAGACCCTGGGAAGCTGCAAGCAGTCTCCATTTAACTCAAGCAGTCAGGTAATATTGATTTAAACCCTTCAAACATTTTAGTTGATATGTATTGCTCTGTACAAAATTCTAAAGCTGAGAAGCTTTCTGATATGACAAACTGCAACTTCCTCTTGCTAGAGAGAAATGCATATGGTTTTGTCTGTTTTTTTAGGCAGGGTGGCTGTGAGGATTATAGATGTTCTAAAGGCATCGTTTGGATGCGTATGAGGAAATAAAAGAAAGTGTGCCACGTAGTACTTCTCAGAAAGAAATGTCTGTTTTCATGGTTCTAGTAATTACGAACAGAGTAAAGACTCAAAATTATTCTTAATATAGTTATGTAAGAAAGACAAAAAGTTCTTGAAGCTAAACCAAATACAGGCATCTGTAAAAAGGTTTTCTTTCTAGTAGTGTATACCTCTCAAAACTTCACAGCCATGTGCTACAGGGAAAAAAAAAAAGTTTATTCTTTAATACTTGTCCAGAGGTAAGAGATTTGAAGGTACCCGGTAAGCATGTAATTCTGTACAGGACATGAGAACAACACATACTTAAACACACACATGTACTCCAGCAGCACCCAATCTGCCAAGATCTCCCTTATTACTTCCATTATACAGAAAAGCAGAATGGTGGTCCTTTAAACTGCAAAAAACATTTTAGAGTTGGTAACACAGCTTGTCTTCAGAAGCATCTTTACTAAGAGAACTTTCTTCTCATGGTAAGTGTTGGACATTATCTTTAGGAAACAGCTTAATGCTACAGAGATCATTTCAGTCTTAGCACCCACAATTTTTGAAAGAACACACGAACAAATTCATGTCATCTTTCAGTGTTAATCTACAGTATCAACAGAAACCGTAACCATTCTACAAAATACATTACTGCAGTTGCCTTCCCTTAAGATCAAATAACTACATCATAAATGAAGAATGCTCTTACACAAAAAAATAAGTTGGTAGTTAAACTTAATGAAAAATTACCTCTCCTTTATATTCCACTGGCTTAATTCCTGCATATACTGGTACAAAACTACTTGCCAGGAGGACCTAGAGAAAAGAAAGCATAAAGAATAGAGAATAAAATTGAAGAAAAAGTAACAAAGTAATTCTAAACCAATACATATTTTCAAACACATCTATCTATATTAAATAATATAGCAGTAATCAGTCAACACATCAGTTTTACGTAAAACCATTGTTGTCTCGAAACGTCTTGTTGTGGTATGTCAAAATATGATTAAAACTATTCAATAGGGTTTGGTTTCTTGACTTGACAGTGACAACTCTCAAAACAAAATATCACAAATTAACTCACTGATTAATGTGATTCAAAAGATTATGAATGTAGTTTTACACAATGTGAAGTAAATCTGTGATTTTGCAGAAACTAAACATGCGTATGCTGAAAAAAACCCCGCAATCTAGAGTATTGACAAAGAAGCTGACCCAATCATTCTGCTGGCACATTTAAATAGTGTTTACTCACCTAATAAATCAGATTCTCTAAGAACTCAAAATTTGCAAAATACTATAAACAGCCTGAAAATTCACTTATGTATATGACTTTACTTTATCGATACTTTGCATTTAATACATTCAAGTATTAACAAATTACAATTTGCCTGATTGTAAGCCTACATTGCTGTCTACAGCAGTTCTCATTTTTTTAAAATTTTTTTTTTTTTAGACCAGGACACCTCTTCTGCCATGTACAGATGTGCACACACACATACACTTCTGTCCACTCATAGTATTACCTATGAGAGTGTGTATGTATCTCTACACCTATGTATCCACTCATAAATATATATATATATATATGCGAATTAGTATACAGCATTTCAAAGAGAAGGGGTAGATGTGTGGATGAAGTGGAAGAACTAACACTTTCAGGATGTCCCTAACACTAACAGACCAGTGTGGACTCCCGTTTCACTGGTCCCACTTTTCCAAACTAAACAGAATCACAGAACAGTTTAGGTTGGAAGGGACCTTAAAGATCACCTAAATAAAACAGCATTCTGTGCTCTGCTCCCTCGCAAACATACAAATCACACCTCTCCTGCCCCTCACCTCCAGTTTAAGAACTGCAAGTCTAGGAATGCTGGCGCATGATGATTGTCTTCAAATACAATAAAGACTATTTCAAAAGTGAGAAATTATTAACTGCCTTTCCACGTCCACTGGGAATAGTAAAAGAAAGTAAGAATTTAAAGTTGTAGCAACGCATATTCAGTTTAGTAGGTATGAAAAACTTTGGAACCATAAGGCTTGTTAAGCACTGAAACCAACTGCATATGCAAGTTGAAAGATCTCTGGCAGAGGGTACAGAAGTTTTGCTGCTATAAAACACCATCTGCCCAGCAGTATCTTTATCCATGCCTTGGCTACAGTAGATCATGTCTAGGAGAGGCATAATATGCTCATATAGCCTAAGAAGCTCTATCCTCCGTGCTACCGGGGCAGCCACTAACATTCAGACTGCTGCATAAATGACACAGGCAAAGCTGAAGGCACGCACAAAAGCATGTATTACGAGATGCACTGGAAGAACAGACAACATGAATGTATTCCATTGTGCAATTATTTTGATTTTTATTTTTGTTATTCCAACCCATTCCACTGCTAGCTTATGGAACAAAAGAACAGAACAGAAACTGTGAAGTCAATGAAAGAACTATTGAAATTCTAACAAGATATGCATATTTCCAAGGTTGTCTTGAAGCTTCTAATTGTCTTCAGGTTAGAAGATTCCACTGCAAACAAACATAAACCTACAGAATAATAGTCTCCATGCTTGTCACTGTTGGCTACCTTATCTAGAAATAACACCGCATAATCTGAGATAATCATGCAAAGATAATTATGCAACAAGCTTAGAGTCCTACAAATTTTGAGAACTGACTGACTGTGTAGAATATAACGGGTCAAGATTTTTTTTTTTTTTAAAATGACACTTTAAAGGCAAACTTCCAATGCATACTTTGAGATTTTGTTAACAATTGTGATTTTTTGAGTGTTAATTATAAGGAATCTCTCTCTTACTGAGAGCATCCACAAGGACAGGGAAAGAAGGAAATCCTTCTTACTCTATTTCCTCCTTTATTCTGTGGCATCTTATGACAGTCTCTACTAAAGATACAATCAATTACCAGAAAGAACATTTGCTTTGCATGCGTCTGAACTCATCCTACCATTGCATATCAGCTTACATATATAATCCTGATCCAAATTTAAAAAGTGGCATTCAAAAGAAAAGAGATGGGCAGTAAAAGATAAGCTTTCCAGTGACAGTTAAAATACAGTTTATATATGGTACTTAATATTACATTATATGTATTCCCCATGAGAACTTGTAGAAAGTGCTGGATTTAATTATTATTTTTTTCCGTTAAGACAGGAACTTTCTTTTCTTTACTTCCTCTTGTGATGAAACACAATGTAAATGGTATCAATTAAGTAAGAGATGCAAAAAGATGCTATGAATTGTTACAAAATTTGGAGATCCTCTATTTTATTCTCATCTACTGTAACCATTAGTTACCTTGTTACTTTTTAAACAGACTTTGCCTACAAGGTAGTAATTTGAAAACAAGTGAAAGAAACACAAACAAAAATAAATTTTAGCAAAATTTGTGAAACTGTAAGATCAAATTCTTTTTCCATTTTTTATGGCACGGTTGTAGCACCACTGATTGTGATTACTTGAGTAAAACAGTGATTTATTGTACAGCTAATAATGTACTCCTAAACCTTGAAGAAACTCAAGCATTTTTATTTAAAGCAACGGTATTCAACTTTATTACCTTAATGAGGTCCTCCCTGGAGGCAAAACTTGAAACCAAGTGATTTTCTGCATTTTTGGTGTTAGTGACTGACACATAGAGCCGGTTCTCAGCCATCTCGTGAGCATTAGAAGGAAGGATAGATTCTATGCCTTCCCTAGAGTAAAGAAAATGCTAAATATTATTCACCATCATTATTTAAAAACCTTGCAAATAAGCTAGGGGTGAAATAGTGCTGAGCTTCCCACAGTACAGAAAAAATATACACACTCCGTTCTTATTTAGACATCTTCACACAAAAATGATCTTATAGATTCATTAAGATAGGTACCTAAGTGTTTTCATAAAATCATAACCAGGTGTTACGGCACCGAAGTCCAGTTTTCTAACTTCCTCTGCAAATCCATAGGCAAACTGCTTACATTTCTGCAAATTAAAATATTCACCATTAAGAATGTTTTAGTTATGGGAAGTATGTTCAGCTGTGGTATCTAAACATACTACCAGCTAAAGCTTTAAGAGAGTGCTATAAGACCATACTAAAATATTTTCCCATATGTCTTGGGTTTCTAACAAGATATGCATAACAAAGCATTGATCCTTTTATATGAAATAATTTGTAAGAAAAAAGATCCCTAATTAAAAATAATAATAATAATAAACCCTCACAAGTATACCACTTTACAATCAAGGAAAGCTAAAAGCCATTTTTCTATGTATAACCACTGCTAAATAATCAGTTCTCTGAACCATGTCATTACAAGAACAATCATTTCTATTTCAAGTGTAAAGCCACCTTTTATTTTAAAGACTACTTCAGTACTAAAACCAGACACAAGTACTTTAAGATGCCTATAAGCATTAAAAAAACCCTACGATTAATAGTTTCTTCTTACTAATGCAAAACCCATGCTACTAACAAATACACATATTTAATGAATAATGGAAGTATTTACTGAATGGGATACTACAATGGAAGACAAAGGAAGAAAAAGACACCTGCAGAAAACCAGACAACAGATTCCACTACACAGAGAATCTTTTATGCAAGCTGAAATGCCTAGTGTTAACAACTGCAGAAAAATACCTTGAAGTGTGAGCCGTAAGAACTCCAAAAGAAGAACAAAACAATAGGTAGCATTTACTTTTTAGCAAAAAGATTCTGAAACAATGAATTATGATTCTGAATGCTTAAAACTCACTATTTGGTATTCGTATTCCCTTTTTTATCCTTTCATGCAGACTTCCTCTAACAATTTTAAGGACTTTGAAAAAAAACAAGATCCAATCTTATGCAACTTTCTGAAATTGGTACTCAATAAATACATTATACTCATATTCACCTATTTAACCACATGCTTACAGAATGAAAGATCGGTCTATAGATTGTTTGGGGTTCCTTGCTTATTAGCTTTCTGCATGAAGAACAATGTGTTGTTAGTAACAAAATAAATTATTGACTTGACTGGGGAAAGAAAAAAAAAAGAGAGAGAGAAGTGAATGTGTCCTATTGAGGAGGAGGGAACAGGATTTAATGGATGGAAAAATAGTAAAGAGTTGGAGTGAGGATTAGTACAAGATCAGGAGCAAGCTGGCTGGAGCAGTTTAACTTCCTCACATCATTTGTATGACAGAGCAGTCACACCTAGGTGAAAGAGAAATATAGTTCTTGCATCCACTTTCTCTTTATGGCCTTCTGACAAATGTATGAAAAAGGTTCGTTAAGAGGTCCACACCTCTTAAAGCAACAATCACTGTAAAGATTTGTGCTAATTCATTTCACATAGGTTAGACTTGCACCTTTACCCTAGGAGGTACTTGCCACTGCCAGTTCCAAGCCAATTCAAACATAAAACTAGTTTCATGCACCACATCTTGAATTTATTCTACATTAGGCAGTAAGGCTTCTTCTGTAGTCAAACAGTTGGAAAGAGGCACATTCAGAGACCTCTCCCTCTTAATAGAGAAGAAACCCACAAAACCCTACATATAAGGATAGTAGTTCTCACGTGCTTCTATCTAAGATGCTTTAATAAAGTGATAGGGAACTAAGAGTAACAGGGAGGTAGATGAATCCAAACCTAGGTGAAGGGCAGAAAACTACTTCCCATATTACAAGTAATAAGAATAGACCATACCTAGACTCTCAATTCTTGCTGCCAAAAAGGACAACTTCTTACAGCTACAAAGTGTTTATAATTTTATTGCTAGAAGCGTTAAAAAAATACATCTAAATTTTAAATAGCAACTCAGGACATGTTTAGAAATTGTAACTACTTCTGCTGAGTTAAGCAAACTTGACACCAAACATGATCAAGGTACTTCCAAAATAAATAGGTACTTATCTATAACTCTATAATTAGAACTCCCTAGAATTCTGAAGTCCTGTGCTTTTTCAACAGTGACAAAAATCCAAGATTCAACTGAAAAACATTCACAAACTGTCATATTAGAACAGCAACAGTCAAAATAAGAAATCCTCAGTGTTACATTTTCTCCAAAATAAGGAAAGGCTGTATTAGAGGTCTGAGACTAGGAGATGGAGAAAGTCATAATTATAGCTTGTCTAACATACCCATCTTGGGNNNNGGGGGGGGGGGGGGAACTGATGTAAGAGTTATATTTGTGGATATAAAGTATTTCAAGTCAGAAATTTAATAAAGGTAATAATATAATTATCCTGGTATGAAAAGTTAGTTATATTCAGTACATAACACTGCCTTTACTTAAATTCTATGAGAATTAAGAAAAATTAT
>VZSZ01003716.1:169251-181034 GCA_013398815.1 Ibidorhyncha struthersii
GAAGGGGGGGTCGCTTCGCCTTGGCCGCCCGGGCGCCAGGTGCTGGGTGAGGCGGCCTGGGCTGGGCTGGGTTGGGCTGGGCTGGCCTCGCCTCGCCTCGCCTCGCCTCGCCTCGCCTCCCCGGGGGGAAGGCCCGCGGGGTGCGTTTCCGCCCGCCTCACGCCGTCAGCGGGAGGTGTCGTGTGGGCGGGTGGCGGCACCCCCGCGCAGCACCGGCCTCGTAGCGGNCGGCCTCGTAGCGGGCCGGGCACCGGAGAGGGCAACCGGCCCTGCGTAGGGGCTCCCTCTTGCTGAAGGAGTGACCTCAGGGCAGCAATAAAGTTGTTTTGTTTTCTTTTTTTCTTCTTTTTCTGTATGTGTGTTTTAATAAGGTGGATCCGCCCACCCGTCTGGCAGACGAGTCCCAGAGTCCACAGGGCACGGAGTCAAGATGGAGAGGGATCCTGTAGCCAACAGTGGGTGAAGGAAACTGAGGAGAATAGTGTGGTGATCACGACTCGGGAAGTGATCATCCCCCTGTACTCGGCACTGGTGAGACCCCACCTCGAGTGCTCTGTTCAGTTCTGGGCCCCTCACTACAAGACAGACATTGAGGTGCTGGAGCGTGTCCAGAGAAGGGCAACAAAGCTGGTGAAGGGCCTAGAGAACAAGTCTTATGAGGAACGACTGAGGGAACTGGGGCTGTTTAGCCTGGAGAAGAGGAGGCTGAGGGGAGACCTTATCACTCTCTACAACTACCTGAAAGGAGGTTGTAGAGAGGTGGGGACTGACCTCTTCTCCCTAGTGACAGGTGAGAGGACGAGAGGAAATGGGTTCAAGTCAAGCCAGGGGAGGTTTAGGTTGGATATTAGGAAATTTTTTTTCACTGAAAGGATTATCCAACATTGGAATAGGCTGCCCAGGGAGGTGGTGGATTCGGTGGTAGACATGGTACTTGGGGATATGGTTTAGAAGTGGTTTTGTCAGGTTAGGTTAATGGTTGGACTCGATGATCTTAAAGGTCCCTTCCAACCTTGACGATTCTATGATTCTATGACTGTGAGATAAGAGCGTAGATGTGTGAGCTCTCCCAGGGGCTTGGCTGGGCTTAGAACTAAACTGGCTGGGTAAAAAAAAAATAAAAAAAAAAAGTTAGATTTCACGCAGGGGCTGTTATGGGTTTGGGGTAGAAGGGGGCGCAACTGTTTTTAAGGAGAACCTTGGCAGCTTCTGTTTAAAGTGGTTGTGTAGTTTAGTTTAGTCATCTTTTCAACTATATAAGTAATTATTAATTTGAGCTTCAGCTTAACCTGTTGCAGACTTCATAGGATGAAAGAATAAGCACATTTCCTTTAGAGATTTGAAGTTTTGCAGGGACCTTAAATTTGACTTTTAACTTGTTGCTTATCAAATTTATGCCTATGAGGAACAGAATATGCAGATAGCAGTGGTGTCTTTTTTCCATTAATTAATGTGACCCCAACATCTTACAGACATAGATTTGTAATGTTGGTAACCTAAGACAGCAAATGCTGGAATAAAATTTTGCAGGATAGTTTCCACATGGAATCATGCAAAGCACATATTTCGTTACACAGAGGCTACAGACCTCGTTGTAGCATAATCCATAATTGCGCTTCCTGGCCTGTGATGAAGCATAAATTAGCAAAGTTTTGACAGGAAGAAAATTGTAATATTTAAAAGGTGAATCACAGGAAAATTTGCTTCTATTACATATGTATGTTATCAGCAACTTGAAGATGGTTAGAAATGAGAACAGCAGATGTATGTCTGTTGGTCTGAACATCAGAAGATACTGATTTACATATTACTTTTCAGTGTAAGGGAAAAAAACCCATGACTCATGCTGGTGAAATAGGAACATTTACAAAATGTTGTTATCGGCATCTTTTTGTTTGACGTGACTTTGGAACTGCTTGCTGTGAGTCTAATTAGTTGCCATGGATTTTTTTTTCCTGTGTGATAGCTATAAATCTATAAATTAAATGCTTCTTTTAAGTAAGACAAGAAAATTAAATTGATCAATGACATAATCCTAAACATGCTTCTCTTTAGGGCAATACAGAAATATCTGAGGGTTCAGCCTCAGTTTTCACAAGAACACAAAATGGATCTCTGATGTTTTCACGTGGATGGTGATCTGTAAAAGCTAGGCAAAAAAGAAAAGAAAATACAGATCGGAGTATGTCTCCCACTAATTAACTCCCTTTATCTCCTCCTCTTCTTTCTAGCTTTTCCATGTCTGCTACCCATTGCTTTTATCTCATTCCTACCCTAATTTAAAAGATTGGCATGATTAGCAATATTAGATGCCACTTCAGCTGATTAGTAAAATACAGTGTTTCATTGCTCAGGATAGGAAATGTAAACTGGAAAGTATTTCAGAAACAAAGGAGCCTCTTTTTCATTGCCCTATGTTAATACAATTGTAATCATAGACAAAAACTGAATTTCTTAAGGTAATTAGGTTTCCCACAATCTTGTATTTAACTTTTATTAAACCTGCTTGTGACATACGTGCATTTATAAAGTAGGCCCATCCCCAAAGAAAGATCACTATGCTAAATAGCCTGCAGATAGTGCTGTCTGTCTCTCTGCAAAAATAAAGTTCTGCATCCAGCTTTTTTATGAAAGTGAAGACAGCAGGATGAATCAGTATTGTCACTGAACTTCAGTTTGCAGTAAAAGAAGAACAAATTCCATGGAACTGATGGAAGTTATACTGAAACCTTTCTGCATAAGGCACTATTTCCTTTGAATTTTCAGTGTCTGTAAGAAGTAGTCCTTTAATACTTTACAAACCGAGTTGTCGGTGTTTTTGGTTGTTCGGGATTTATGTAAACTGAAATTTGCTGTAAAAAATTTGTATAGGCAGGAAGAGGAAGCAGCAATAACAGCAACTGGCTTGCAGCCCAAATGCAAAGTAAAAAGCAGTAGTTGCAAACAAGAGCCCTGGGATTGTCTTACAACCACCAAACCGTCTCGTGGTGGAATTACTGCCTTGTCTTTTCATCATCCTGTACTCTTTCCTCATATTTACAGGATGACCTTGTAGATGAGAAAGCCAGATGAGTCCTGGTGGGGGGGAAAAAATCTTGCTTTAATTATAGACAGAGTTCTAATTTGTAGTGGGAAGTAGTATCATTAGGACCACACTTGCATTTAAATTGATACTTTGGTTGATGGCTATGGCTAGTACAAAGGTCACAAACACGTCAGGAGGACCCTTTTCATTCTCATCCTTCCAGGTGTGGACTCAAGTACATTAGTTAGTTTCTTGTTCCTTCTGTACCGTCTCTGGTCTACTTATGAATTGGAAAATGATGGATGTAGATTGAGCTTTCTGAGTTGGTGAGAATTAAACCTTTAATCAGGGATAGTTCCAAGTATAGGCAAAGCAAGTCGTTGCCAAGGGCAGGAAACATAGATAGTGTCTCTCAAATGTAGCAGCTGGCACTTGTGCCTCTTTTGCCCTTCTAGAAGAAAGTACAAATGAGACTTCTTTAGCTCCCTATCTCAACTCAATCCTTTCTCTTTCCCATAGCTGGACTCAATCTGAACCTTGTCCTTCAAATGTCAAAGCTTCTTCTATCTGCTACATATTTGTGTTTAGATAAATTTATCCATATTCAACATTTTCGTAGCATGACATATGTCTTTCACTCTTTGTTCCTTTAACAGTCATTGTTCTTTGTAATACCCTGCCATTTTCTTAAGCATAAAATGCACCAAAAAAAGGCTTATGTGAGCTATATAAACATTTTAGTGGTTTTACAACATAGTGTTTGCCAGAATAGGTATTTCGGAGCACCCTTGTAGTTAAGTTACAAGTTATTTGGAGGTGTGTGTAAAATCACTTCCCTCAACAGGCTGAGCTACAGCAGCAAAAGGAGCTTTTGACTATATGACTGTAACTTTGTTACGTTTTTGGTTAGCACGATTAAGTTGGTTAGTGGCGTGACTACTGTAACATGCCTCAGCCAGTAAGACTGTGAATTCTTACTTCACAAATTGAGTCCTATGTGGAAAATGAGGAGACATATAAAGAAAACCATGGAGAGGGAAACTCTTTTAGCACTGACAAAGATGTTATGTGTATTATTCAGAAGTGTATATATTTAAAAATTAGGTCTCCTACTGAATGTCTCTGCTATGATCTCTGCATAATAAATTTGCATGGGGAAGATGGAAGATTCTGTTTTGGATAGGTGTCATTAAAGGATTTAATGCAGTTTTTTGCAACATTGATTCAAATTGGCCTAGATCCAAATGCTGATGCATGGATTGAAAAGTTCAAGAAAATGTAATGATTTATTGCAGTATATTAAGATCTGAAGAAATGTCTAATGGTGCATCACAAGGAAAAGGATAAGTTTTTCTTATAGGATAAGGATGAGCTTATAGAAGGTTACTGTTGAGCAACTGGTACTCAAACCTACAGGTTTGACTGGTAGCCACCTGTAACTAATCCATTTCCTTACCTCCTGTGTCACGGTCACCTTAGTGCTGAAAAAGAGGAGTGTGACTCGGGTGTTTGTGCTCTAAGGGTACCAGGCCCACTGCTGATACTACACAGCTCTGTCACCATGGTGCAGGCTTCTGAGGAAACTGCTGAATTGGGGCGGGGCGGGGGGGGAGCACCAAAGCTGTCAGAAAGTCTGAAGAGGATATTCATGTGAGATGAGAAAGCTGAAATTGCAGACAACGCAAGGCAAGGAAAAGCACCAACATGGGGAAGTATAAAATCATAAAGAAAAACCAGGGTGTCAGAAGTTGGCACAACTGCAGCTGTGCTCCCCAGAGCTGCCAGAGCTGCCTCTTCCCCTCCTGACTCGCCTGCCTGGCTAGCAAAGACTCTGCATGTGTCTTGTAAAAGGTGGTGAGCATATTAGTGGCTAACCTAGTAGTGATCATGTGTGTGTGATAACCAATAAATGATTTTACACTTTTAAGATGGGTATATGCTACTTGCAGAATCACTTTGTGCTTGGCTAAGGTGTCCAAACAGTCACCCAAAGAGGAATGCTTACAGGAGACAGAAGTTCACAGATAAAGCAAATCTAGGAATTGGTCCCCCAAAAAAGTGAGCTCAAAATAACAGAGGTTCTTCCAGATAAAAACCAACTGGTTTTGGACGGAAACTGGTGAGTTCATAGGGTAGAAGGGGCGGAGGGGCAGGATTAGGGTGGAAACATGTAGCTACAAAGGAACTCTGGGAGAAAGGAGGTGTTAACAAAGCTGAAGATGTGTTGAGGCTCATGAGAGAGAAAAACAGTAGCAGGCGGCTTTCAGAAGGCAAAGTTCAACAGCTGGCTTCGGAACCAACTGTGATACTAATGGCCAATTTTATGAAATCAGAGTTAGCAACCTCTAGCAATTATCTTTTCCAGATGATACAGACATAATATTTATGTATTTAATAAAACGGGAAAAATACAAAAAAAACCCTAAAAATTAAGTTCACTGTGTTGAAAGGCAAGGTGAAAATAGATCCAGTGAATCATTGACTCATGACTGGAATCCTTCTAAGGTGTAGTTCCAAAGGGAATTTTCAGGAAAAAGTACTTTTTAAAAGTATATATTGTATGAATGGTACCTACAAGAAAGAAAGAAAGAAAAAAAAGGCTAAGTTTGACTAAATAACTATGAAGGGGAAATGCAGTTTGGAGCATCACATAGGAAGATAATTTCTCAGGGCAGGGAGTGCAGTTCCTTTTTTCATTAGTTGTGTTTTCCAGTTCCTGTCCTGCTTCTTTTCAAGTCTGTGGGAAACAAATATAAAACATCGGGACTACATCTTTGCTGGTGAACTTTGTTACCAAATAGTAACATTACTAAAGCCAAGACCATAGTGAAGGAACAGTCCGCAATTGAGAGTGGGCTTGTATTTCATAGAACAGGTACAGCTTGCACTAATTTTGTGGTTTGTCATTGCAAATGAAAAAAGAGTTGTATCCCAGAGAAAGTGAAAAAAAGATTTTTTTATTACTGGGAAGAAGAGCTGGATGCTTGTACTTGAAGTTAAAAGTTTCAGAAAGCTAGACCACATTTGACCAAAAAGTGTGAAGAGGAAAGGAAATGGTGATACATCAATGTCAGAAAAATACCCAGAAGGGACAAAGAAGAAGAAATTGGATTTAGCTCCTACTCAAGAAAACAAGTAACTTTAGTTACAATAGTAATTACCATGGCATTGTATTACCAATTACTACTTGACAGTTTCTGACTATTCTTTTGATAATAAGTTGAATAATTGCAGCGTCTCCTTGTATTTGAAGCCAAGTCTCTCAACAGTATGTAAGCAGAAGAAAACCATCATTATCAGCTGGATAGACATTGCATCATTAGTTTGAATACATTTTTGAAATCTAAAATCTCTGTTATCTGTTAAATCTGAAACTTTAACTGGTGAATAAGTCTTTATCATCAAATTCTGACTAGAGAAGGAAAACCCCTAAACTGCCTAATTTAAATCATCCTTAGAAATACTCATTTTATTTGTCATATTCTGTGAAATAAGAACTTGTCTTAAGCTGCAATTTAGAAAGCTGGAATGTCGGTTATTAGAAGTCCATTGAACAGTGGACTTTCCAGATGCAGCCCTGTAATCTGGCCTCTCAGACAGAATCAGAACAAAGAAGATATTTATATAAAGTATGAGACAGTTCTATTTAGTTGATTTAATAAGAAAAATAAATCATTCAGTGCGGAAGGCTAAGTGTCTCAGCCTTTCTGAACAAGAAGGTACTATACCATATAGTATATAGGTAGTACATAGTAGCGGGTTGGATCTGTTGAACCTTACCAGGTGTTCAGTCCAAGCCTGAAGGAATTTGAGTTTAGTCATATCCAACAGTGCATGCTAGCTTTATGTGATATAACTTGCAGACTGACTAGCCTGTAGTTGATGTGAGATGCAAGTGAGGCTATGATTGACATAGTTAGCTGAACAAAACATAATTATTGTGAAGACTTACTGACATAGTGTAATTTAAAGCTCCTTAAATAGAATGGTACAATATTGTTTACGAGGAACATGTAACACTAGTTTTTCATGCTTGTATTGATTAAAGTTTGTCTTTATCTTGATTTCTGTCTGTTCCTTTCTGCCCCCAGTTTATCACTTGTGCGCCACTTAAATTTACTTTGATCAAACTGAGTAGGCAAGGTACTCTGTTGTTATTCCCTTGCACCTGTCTATGCTTTATCTGGAGCATTCTTTTAATTAAAACTCAGGAACAGCAACTAACAAAAAGACTGAGGGTGAGATTTCCCCTGGGTTGACTCCCAACTGCTATCTAGTCCAAAGATGACACGTTCAAGTTACTTCTAAATATCAGAGAAGACAGTTCTTCCTCGCTTTCCAAAGGCCTCATCTATTTATACTGAACGGAGTAGCATTATTTAAATCACACATTTGATCTCATTTTGCCACCTACATACTCTAGTAGCTCAGCCTTTCAGCAGCTTTACATCTCCCAACGATCTCTGAGAGTTTAGGTTGTGCCTTTATGCATTTATATTATCATTTAGTTATAATATTAAAAGTTGTTTTCAATATTGATTATCATTGTACCATTGATATGGGAAGTAAGATAAGAGTTTGCTTGTCCTTTGTGGTATACATCAGGCCGCTTTAGACCAGAAAATTTTTCTTGACTGATACTTAACCTATAATGCCAATCTGTGCTTTTCTTTACCACGCGTAGCAAATGTACCAAGGAGTTTGTGCGAATGGAATGATAGTGAATAGAGACACATCCTGTTTTCTATCCAAAACCAAAAATTGCAGGCCAAGGTATACTTTATTCTATTAAAAATAAATTCATAAATTTTAAAACAAAGCATTGGTCTGAAATGAGACTTGAAATTCTTCATTTTGAAATATCCGTATGAAAGATTTTCCTGCCCTATTAATATTGGCCAAACTTTTTCATTCATTCATTCGTTTAATGTAAGGTAAACGTTGACATTCATTTGCAGTAAGCTAAATCAGCTCCTATCATATTTTAAGATGAAGCAACTCACCCTCTGAATGGCCTCTCTTCTTTCAGGTGCCCAAGGAGGTTGAATTAGAAATCTTACTGTCAGATGGCTTCAACAAATACCCTATATCCTACATTTAGGGACTCACATATTACTGGAATATTGCAATCGTTTTACAAGAGGGGTGGGGAATCTAAAACTCACAACTTTCTAGAATGTTGTCTCCAAGAGCCCCTCTAAGGCTTTTTTCGCTGTTGGTGATCTCAACAGAAAATTTTGTAACAGGCTCGTGTGTATATGTGTATCCATGTGTAATGTGACTGAGATTTGATACAACAAACGCACAAAACAAGAACACTGGAGGATATTAATTACCTGGCTAATACAACAGGAGGACAGTTTAGTTGTTCTAAGTTGAAAAAACACCCCCACCCCTACAAATGGCCATTCCCAAAGAACCTAGTAACTTTTTCCTTCTGGCTGTTTTCCATGCTCAACCCCACTTGCCCCGTGCCTGTTGGCAGGGGTAGGGGTTTGGGGGGATAGCGGGGAAATCCCGACCGGGACCTGATGTGCAGGCACAGTGCACTTCCTACCTTGGCATCTGTGGTGCCGGGCTCCATCCTAGCTTGTGCCATGCCTCAGCCTGGCACAGGAATGGAATCAGGCTCAAAAGATTTACTGAGAGGTTATAAAGTCCTCGTGTGGATGGACCCCGCTACCCCTATGGTAAGAGCTGCTCCTGGGTACCTTATTAAACATGTCGGTACAAACATTTCCTCCAAATAAGATCTGATAATATTTTATGTGCCCTTTAACAATTAATCTGAAAATAACATTCTTTCTGTAAGCTTTCTGCATGAGAACAAATCATTGATTTCAAGTACCACAGTCTGCAAGTCCATTTCATGTGTGTGTGTTCTGAGTGAGAGAAAGAGGGAGTGTAGGAAGCTCAAGCACTGCTGATACGTTCCAAAATCTTGTAACAAATCAAAGGACCATTTGACTGTGAAATCAGTTGCCTTCCCACTTCATCCCTTAATTTAAAAATGTTTTTAAAATTTCTTATTTCCCCAACTGGAATAATTTGCGTGAAAAAAAAAGACAGGAATAGAAGACAGTGATCTCATGCATGCACAGCTATTTGTTTTTAATTTTGATTTTAAATTATTTTTTTTTAAGCTACACTGTGTCAGTTACAGAAAGTAATTCCTTCTCTAAGTGAACTTCCCACTGTAAACCATGCAAAACGTACCTGGACCCAGAGGAGTTTCTGTATTTAAAGTCTAAACAGTAGGTGGCACTGCTGTTTGTCTAGTCTTTATAGGTCAATATTGTAAACATAAACGGTATTTGCCTTTTCCAGTTACCACTTCATAGTACCCTTGATCTCGCCAAGGAGTCAAGGAGAAATCTGAAATGCAAATCTTTTTTAAATAAAAATAATAAAAAGATCTGTTTTAGGGGGAAAAAACCCAAGAAATTATTATAAATCTGCAAATATGCAACAGATCTTTGTCATATATTGCAAACTGTCTTTAAAATTTCCTGGTAATCCTGTGACCTGTTGAACAAAACATAGTAATATTTAATGAAATTAGGAGCAGTGACAAGAGGCGCAGTGGTTTTGCTGTTTTGTTCTTTTTCTATTCTATTTTTGCTTGATTTTATTATAACTGAAGCCAAATACCTAAATGACAATGAAGATTCTTGTCAGGCAACCGAGAATTGCTCTTGGTTCTTTAACCTCCCTCATGTAAAGGTGGTTTTTGCATCCCAAAGGTATGCATGTTGTCTGATATTAGCAGTTATTTTTCATAAATGTCCATATAGTTCATAAAAGGCCCTGCAATTTTTTGCTTGTTTGTTTTCATATAACCAGACAGTTTCATGTCTTCCCTCTCAGTCTTTGACATCTTGGGTGGGATTTGTCAAAGGAATGCAGGCATGGGCTACAGTCTAGACATGGATATTTGAGCTAGTCATTCTAAGCTGCCTCATTGGTCAGTGAAGACAAATAGACATTTTTGGAAAGGAATTCATTTCAACCCCGAGAAGACTTCTAAAATATGTTACATGAATCATTCTCTAAAGCTGCTTTCTTTTTTTTCTTTATTGACATTGAAGAAGGTCTAAGAAAACCACCTCAGAGGTAAATGATTGAAGTTTGGCAGAAGGAGCCTCCATCCTGGCAATGGTGTAGACTCACTTGGCTGCCAAATGCTGAGTCCGCTGTCACTTGAAGTTCTGAGGTGAGATGAATTACTCCCTGGAAGCCAGAGAGCAAAACCTGAAGTCATCCATTAAATAGAAAACTCAGTCAGAAAAATGGACACTGTTGAAGGGGAATGGCATATTGCTGTTAAATCACTCCATCTGCTCACAATTTCTCTCATTTCCTAATGCATTGTTTAAAGTGTCTACTTTTGCACTCCATCTCTTTCCCCTTGTCACAGCCTGCATGGGTGCCTGTGTTCAGGTTCACAGCTGCCATGCCCATGAGCAGGTTGCCCAGGAAAGCTGTGGATGCCCCATCCCTGGAGGTATTCAAGGCCAGGTTGGGTGGGGCTTTGAGCGACCTGGTCTAGTGGGAGGTGTCCCTGCCCATGGCAGGGGGGTTGGAACTAGATGATCTTTAAAGGTCCCTTCCAACCCAAACCATTCTGTGATTCTGTGATTTTGTGTCCTTCTCCCTACTGCTTCCTCTGAAATCCCTTCTGTAGATATTGGCTTGTTGTTTCTTCTGTTAAATATGAGTAACTGAGATTCGGTACAGGAATGAGAAGAGATGTGTTTGTAAACAGTGACAGCTCAAAATCATTGCTGTTGATGTGTAGGCTACCATTCCTTTCCAAGTACCAGTTCAATATGCAAGTACTTAGTTTTTTTGCATCTTTCACAGTCCCTAATACTTCAGCTTTAGCAGATTGAGAAGTTATTACATTTTTGTCCGATTCTCTATGAAATTGTCTTTTCTTTCCCCAGTCCTGTACTACCTTTGCAAAAATGATTTTTATGTGGATTGGAAAAGATTTTAAAATCTTTATACTATTGATAACTTCCCTTTATTGCATAATACATCATATGTGCAGTTAATGAGAAGTCATTATTTTTCATTTGTTTTTTTTTCACATTTTGCCATCTGTCCTCTTTTGACCCTTTATCTTACCTTCCCGTTGTTATATTTTGTCTTCTTTATATTTCACGTGTTAAACCAATTGAAAGCATGCACAGTGGCGAACTTAATGAGTATGTTTTCATCATATCTTTATAGGTATTTCCCATGTACCCACTACATTTTGCATGTGACATTTCTAAAAACAGTATTGCTTGTAACATTTGTCTTTCAGTGACTAATTAAGCAAATTACAACTCAGTGTATTTTTTGTAATATGCTTCTTATCGATTTATTAGTCTTTGTTAAGCTTTTGTCCACATAGGAACAGTATAGAAAATTTATCTAAATAAACTAATGGTGTGAATATGAATTGAATTAGTTAGACCTCATTAATTCTTTGTAGCTACTGATTCAGAATTAAAAAGGTCATAACTGAGTTTGTAGACATAAAAAATGTTTGAATGTTAAAATGGAGCTCTCAAAACATACTAAAGCATTCTCATCTTTGTTTCATGTTTCTGTGCATAGAAAGGTAAAACGACCAGATAGGACTTTGATTCCTGTACTTAGGCAGGAATTTGATCTTTTTAAAAATACAAAAAAAGTAATTGAGGAAAAAGGCGGACTCTGAGTAAGGACATGAATCACAGAATCACAGAATCACAGAATAGTCAGGGTT
>VZSZ01003717.1:0-67052 GCA_013398815.1 Ibidorhyncha struthersii
TGCGGGGCCGATGGCTGCGCGGGCGGTGGGGTCGCCCCTCGGGGAAGGGCGGGCGGCGGCAACCGTGAGGGGAGGCCCGTTAGCCGCCGGGTGGGAGCGCCGGTGGCAGCCAGGCCTCCCTCCGCGGGGCCGGGCGGGGCGGTGGGTGGCCGCCGCGGCCGTGGGGGGAGCAGGGGCACGGCGGGGATGCGCAGGGGCAGGTCTGCAGCGGTGCCCGGCGTCCCCGCCCGGGCGGCCAAGTGGCTGAAAGTTTGGCTCCCGCTGAGCAATGCAGGCGTCGGGCTGCACCGCCGCCGTCCCCTTACCGCAGCCGAGCGGAGCTCCGGAGCGGTTGTCACACCCCGCACCCCCACCTTTTCTCATGGCTGCTGGGGGGGGGGGGGGGTTCACCCCCCCCGCCTTTTCTCATGGCTGCTGGGGGGGGGGCGCGTTCACCCCACCGTGCTGCCCGTCTGTCTCCTAGGCGGCAGGCTGGGAACCAGCCCTGAGCCAGGTCCTGTGTAGCCCACAAAGGGGCAGGAGATCTTTCCATCTAGGTCCACGGGTTACGGTGTATACATATGATGTGAGCGGCGTCTCGCTACCTCCCTTATTAAGCTCCCTGTCTACCCTCACTTGGTGTTCCGCTGGGCTCTTCGTTGCCGCCGGGTCATCTTTTGCCTTTTAACAAGCTCATCTCAAAAGAATAACCTCACCTGCTTGAAAAGCCGCGGCTTTTGGCTAAGAGGGTGCAGTCACGTAAAAATGTGCAAATGCCTATGGATTAATTGCTCCACAGGTACAAAATCAGCTCCCTTCACTTCTTCGACGACATAATCAGCTGTCAAAGGCTGGGGAAGGATGGGGGGGAAGACCCAGGGAAGAAGCCGGAGGAAATGACTGCGCTCCCCAAGCCCACATCAGTCGCCACTCCCACATTCCCCATTTGCCACACTCCCTTCTTGTTTCTCCCTTGGACAAATAGGTAGACTTTGAGTCACATGTTATTGCAAGGGTTTATAAGGGTAATTGAGCACAGATTACTGTAGAAAAATCCCTTTCAAAACCAACCTGCTTGGAGAAATTGGAGGTATTCCAGGAGAAATTTGTCTTAGCTGCGTGCCCCACTGTTGGTTGGGGTTTTTTTCTTCCATCTGGATTGTATTGGTGTTTTTTTTTCAGCCCCTTTTCAGGTGCCGTGCTAGGGAGCCCCACCTTCCCAGGTAAAATGCCCGCTGACGGGTTACCACCCATCTTCTCCCAGTCATGTGTCTCAAAACATTTCCTGCAGTGACAGCTCTCTGATTGCGCTGTAGATCACCAGCACAGCAATATGTGACACACGCACACACTTGTGCATTTTATTCCGTGACACGGTTCTGCACACTGCTGTCCGTGGCCTTGTGAGTTAGGAGTGACCCACAGACCAGGATTTGGGAATCGCTCTTCTACTTCTGAACTTTTTACTTGTTGGTGATAATGCGCTTGGCAGTACCCTCTTAGTGTTCAAGAGACTTGGCTTCCAAGTTAGCTAGTTTATTATTCATGCAGGATTCCTATGTCACCTTTTTGGATTCCCAGGGGTTCTCCTTGGTCTTCCTTGCTTGCAAGCTTTGATCCTGCGCTCAGTTCTGGGAGGGATGCTCAGATCCTGTCTCACTTCTTCCCTCTGCCCATCATTGTTTTCCCTTGGTGCTGTTTGCCACTCTGAATTTTTCCTTCCACAACTGCTGCTTTTTTCTTTTGTTACATGAGAACAGTGTAGACTTTAAGAGGGAAAGGTAATTACTGTTTTTGTTAACAACTTAGAAATCCAGTGTTGTGCAAGTTCGGCTGTGCTGCTGGCGTGCGAACAGGCTGAATGGATAGCCCAGGTCCATGGCAAGGGAAATCACCCAACAAAACCTTGTCAGGGTGCTGCTCTGGTCCTGTAACGCCCCCCCTTTGTGCCGTATATTTTCTTGTGGTGTAAGATGTAAGGAAAGTGCTGTTTTTCTCATGCTCTTTTGTTTCCTTGAGGGCTAGATTCAGCCGTGGTGGGGACCTTGGAGAACTCCCCGGACAAGCGTGAGGCTCTCAGTTGTAGCAGTTGCTGACGGCCGGTGCTGGGTGCAGGAGAGCTCTGGGTTCTGCCCCCGGCTTTGCTGACTGCCGTGATGCTGCACGCGTGCAGCCTGGGGCAGGCTTTGGCCTGCCTTCAATAGATTCGTTTCCGTTCTGGAAAAGGTATATATTTTTAAGCATCAGGAACGTGAGAGCTGCAGACCCAGGGAGGTTGTATGGAGCGTTTGCTCCTCACCGTCTCAATGAAAAAACGCGGTGGGGGCTCCCATTGCTGGGCTCACTCTTAGCTGCACGGAAGATAAATGGCAGGCGTGCAGAGGGCTGGCACAAGCCCAGGGACGGAGCGTGCGAGCAGACCTTCTGCTGCTCTCTTAATGGAGAGGAAGGAGCCAAAATGCCCACCAAGCACATGGCCTGCCCTTCTTGGCACGACAGGGTGGGAATCACGGCCGCTGCCCGGAGACGGGCATTAGCTCACCTGAAGGAGGATGCGGAGAAGCAGAGAGGAAAATCAGAGATTTATTTTTTTTTTTTAGTTCGTGTGTGCATCTGCCTCTCCTCCCACCCTTCCGCTCTTCTTGCAGCAGGCTTGAAATTGAGTTTGATGCGCCGTTTGACAGACTAGTCCTCTGTGCTGAGACACGTAAGTTATGTTGTAACGTGAAACCATTTTCTATTACAGTATCAGGCAAGACAGGCTGCCTTGTGTTGTTGTTTTTATTTAGTTTTCAGAAACCATTGTGAACATATAATCAGAGTTTCCTGGCTTTTTTGTTTGTGTTAGCAGTCTGTATAATTGCGTACTAGTTTATATTTAACAAGGTTATCATTAATGTGGTTTGGGTTTGTGCTCTATGTGTATTCAGAAGAAACAAACGATATAAAAAAAAAAACACAGAGCTTCTAGCTGTTCGGAGGCTAGTATGTAATTACATGTAAATGGAAAAAAAAAACCCGCTTGTCCAGAAGTCGGCTTTTTGATGCCAAAGGTTCCTGTCTAGTGCAAGAGGAATTTGTTTCAGTTTTGTGGTGAACGGGTGGCTGAGGACACAAGGCTGCTGGAAACTAGGGCCAGGTTCTGCCAGGTTTTCCTTCATGTCAAATTATAATTTGTTTTAATAGCTTCATCTTCAATTCGTGGGGAGCTCTGTGGAACACGATTTCAGCAACACCAGTTCAAAAACATTTCAGATCCTGTAGATTAGGTGATGGTCCCAGATGCTTGTTTTTGTGTATGCCTAGAATTCTTATTGCCGTAGTTTTCTTTGGGAAAAATACTGCTGTTTCCATCCATGAAGTTTTCTTTTCTACATAAGGCCTTTTCCAGTGGGCCGGGCGGTTAGAAACAAGCGCATGCTTTTTCATGTTGTGGGTGTTTTTTTGGTCGTTTGGGGTTTTTTTTGTTGTTGTTTTTTTTTCTAAGGAAGCAAATCAGTGATTGGATTTGGAGTTTAAACATTGCTTACAGTTGTATTTGTCTGTGTCACTGTGACAGGCTTGAAGGCATATGGGCAGGAGAATTCCTTCTGGGAGCAGCTGGTGCTGGGAAGGAAGCAGAGAGGAGTATCTGCTGAGTAATCACTGGGGGGGAAGTCCAGTCAAAACGACATTAAAGTTATGGTGGTCCAAACAGATTTATCTTCAGAATTTATTGACCTACAAAACAAATCTCATTTCCTGAGTAATTCTAAAATTAATTTATGATTAGTAAAGCTTGTGAAGGTTCAATTTGTTTCTGCCCATTAGAAGATACAGAACTGTTCATCTACATCACTATTCATCTTCTGGAGATATGCAGTGAAGGGGGATGCTGGAACAGCTGACTTGCCTGGCTTTTGTAGGGCTCGCAAAGTGCGATGGGTTGGTAGTGCTGGAGGAAGCCTCCAGGATGTTGCTGAGGAGCTGAATCCCACCATTTAGTTTCATGGTGGAGGGCTGTGAAGTCAGATCCTGGTCCTCCACAGCCTTGGGCGGGGAGGCAGTGCAGGCTCAGCCCACCACAGAAGATGCCTCCAAACTGAACATGCCGGAGACAGAAGGCGAGTCTCTCAGAAACAAATGTCTTATAGGCAGAGTCCTGAAAGAGGAGCGAAACAAAGAGCTGGGGGCACCATCCACCATGCAGGGTCATCCCAGCATCAGGAGTGGGCTTGTGAGACTCTGGAAGCACATCGGACCTTTTGTGTGTGATAGAGCCTCTGCTATTCACTGAACCTAAAGCCTTTCAGGCAGCCCTGAGTTTCAGAATGATGTATACAAGAATAGCGTGAAAACAGCAATTTAATGCTCTGAGAAGTGAATGAGAAGTACACATGCTGAACTGAGTCTTTTCATAGGTGTGTGACCTTGTACACCACTGATGGTTGCTGTCTCGAAAGAAGGGGATGCTTATTGACTTCAGCTGTCACTTCAGCAGGCTAAATGGCCTCCCTGTGCCACCCTGAAGAGGGTTCAACAGCAGGGTTAAGACTCGGGTAATAAGGGCTGTTTCACTGGTTGCACCAGCGTCCTGACACATCTCTTGGGGCAGGACCCTCACGGCTCGTTTTCAGTGTCACAGGCCCTGCGTAAGCCTTTGACGCTGTTTCCAAGGGCGGCACACCCCCCCGAGAAAGGGCTTGCAGTCCCCATCAACACAGCTTGCAAGCTCCTCCAGGAGTCCTGTGAGGGACACTGCGTGCACCCATGGCCTTTAGCATGAGGACGTGGGGAGGCTGGGTCCTCACGGTCACTTTGTGCTGTGCAGGAGCAGTCACTGACTGCCGATGGGCTTTCTCAGCTGTGCACGTGCCGAGCACGGCCAGCCTCACATCACACCGACCGTCACCCATCACTGTTGGTCTCTGCTGACCTTTTCCCTTGTTCAGGGCACAGGTTTGTGCCTCCCTCTGTTGCTGTCTTTGAAACTTATGGGAACATGGTCATCTCCCAGATGTTAGCTGAAGTTGACCAGTGGTTTAGAAGTCACTGCAATACAACGATGCACAGACCGATTGGCAGCATAGACGCATCAGCCTTGTTCCCTTAACACACAAAGGTTTTAAAAACAAATCCCACAGGATTTTGCTTTGGCATGTTTTAGGCTCTTCTTATACTACTTAGCAAGCATCTCTGGCAGATATAAAGGTTAATGTTCATCAGACAAGGAAAAAAATCCTTTGCTGTCAATTCTTAGGATGAGCTGGGACAGAATGTAACATAATTAGACACCTTCAGAGAGGGACAGATGCTGAGAGGGAGCTGTCTCTGCCGGAATGTTGGGACACGAGCTGGATGGGTGAGAGGGCTCTGCCTGGGTGGGTGCTCATTAACCCCTGTGAGAAAACCTGAGCCGGTAACACGTGAAGAGTCGTGTTTGTGTTGGTTGCCTTCGCTGGCGGCCAATTCAGAGCTTTCTAGGTCCAACCCCTCCTGGGGAAGCCCTACAGTTACACCACGCAGGTGCCTAGCTGGTACATGGTGACCACTCGTTAGCCATCAGGAAGAGCGGAGGAGCGAGACGTTTCAGCAAGTTTGCTTGTGTGGTTGGTACATTTCTATTACTTGATCTTTCTATTCACCCTTTTCTTTACCGGGAAAGCTCCTGTGCAGGCGGCCACACTGGCCCTTTTCCTTTGGAGCCTGCTATACAGCTTTCCTCTGCAGAATACTGCTGCAAGCAGTAGCAACGATGTGAGTCACCAGCCCTCCAGACCATCACAAAAACGTAGTCTGATGGTAGCTAGATAGGATAATGACAGGTCAGAGTTTGATGGCAGCTTTTGGCTAGGAAGTATGCTTTAATCTGTAATGATTATGACTTTGAGAACTTCTGGTGGAGGATATAGCTTAGCTTGGAACAGTTCAAAAAAGCTAAAACACAAATGTGAGATTCTCAAGTGTGCTCTCTGAAAGGAAAAAACCCCAACCCTTTAGTGATTCTGCGGCTTCCTCGCATCAAAGAAGTAAATGCCAGGTGGGCTGTCTAGAGGTGCTGTAGAGTGGCAAGTGTGATAGGAGGTAAAGGTGAGAAGCGGAATGAAATCCTGATTTTTTTATTTTTTAATTTTTTTTCCCTCTAATTTCAGCTGTTTGTAGTCTCTCAGGCAAGATCTCCACTATGCAAACATAAAAGCTCGTTTTCATAATTTAACCTGAAAATGCAGAAGTTTGGTTTTGTATGTTGGGACCTCTGTACATTGAAACTTCAGTAGAAACCAAATTATTCCATGATAAACACGGAAATCGCATTCTATTTGAGCCACGCAGATATCCACAAAATTCACCTGTGGATGTACGCTAATACCTCCAAGGATGTAATCGGTCCTTTCTGACAAACACTCTCTTGCACACTCTCTTGCTAGTGATATCTGTGGGGCTGCCACCAGATACCAGGCGTAGCAACGCGGCAGGCACAGCGAGACACAGAGCCGACTCTCTTCATAACCCGACTAAAAAACCCCATTGCCAGTTTGCTGTAAGAAGTATTATTCCTAGAAAATGGAAATGACATAATTTGGCATATGGAGAGTATCGTATCTGCCGGCCTGCAGTTTGCAAATAACACACTTGAGAAATTTAAGGAACGGTATTTGATTTCATAAGAAGGGCTTAGGAGAAGTTTTATTTGCTGCAAGGGTAGGGTAAAGAGCTCGGCAAATCAGTTACGAGAAGAAAATTTCACCAGTGGTTGGAGAAAACACGATGTGCCAGTGGGAAACTTCTAGGACTCTCAGGGTTTGCTTTTCAGGCTGCAATATGCAGATTTAGAGGAGTACACATTTCAGGAACTGCGAAGTGCCTTTACAGGGGCTACTGTGTTATATTCGTAGCAACTGCTTTCCTGTCATGAATGCTAAATGTATTTTCTGTTCTCATGATGTATTTCAAAGTCAACACTGCTCTTAACAGCTATGCTTCAGAGTTTTTGCCTAAGGAAGGTTTTCTATTGTGGAAAATTTAGAAGTGAATGAAAAGTGAAGCAAAGGCTACCTTCATTTCTAGAAGTAGTTTTTTTTAAAAAAGCCTTTCACCCTATATATGAATATAAAGGACAAGAACACGTTCTTAGCAAACAGTTGTGTTTTCCTCTGTGTTGTTATAGATTAGGCTGGCAATTGTGTGAAATTGAGGTTTGGGGAGAAAAAGCTTTACCCACCACAGCTGAAATGTGTTTACCCCTGCTTGTCTTGGTATGTTCTTTCTGACCCAGGATCCTGCAAAGCATGAACTGTACATTTACATATGTATAAAATTACTCAGTTAAATCAAGCGCCTATGTGTAAAGTTACACTAGTAAGTAAATCTTCACAATATCAGGGATTTTACTGTATAATATTGGTGGGATTAAAAAATGGAAAGCTAGATAACTTTATTTTTAATAATCTTTCAGACAACAATAGATTGCATTTTGGTGCTGCTACAGATAATCATATTACCAAGGTAAATGTGATTAGGTTTTCAAATCTACATGCTGTCAAAGCATGCTAATCAGACATAGGCATATTGGTTTATAGGTAAAGGCATTCAAAAGAAGCATAAATTTTCCTGTAAAGAAAAAAAAATCGGCTGATTTTGTGTAACAGGAAAAATCTGTCAGGTGACATTATGCTGACTCCTTTCTGCACTACATCATGCAGCTGGAACTGAGCCGCATGGAACGAACAGGGATGAAGCTCTTCAGCTTGCTTTTCCCTTTCCCCGGGCTCTGCGTAGGATGTTGAGCACCAAGAAGTCAGTAATGCCACTGGGTTTGCAGCCTCCTTGCAGGTAACTGTTTTTTTTCAGCCATCTGCATGCCGCCTGCTGTGTGTGGCCTCGTCTGTGACCGTACAGGACATATCTGCACATATGTTTTGCGTAGACACAAGGGACAGAGAAGCGATACAGGAATGCGGTGGTGGTGCCGGTGCAGCCTCAGGGGGTACCAACCACTGGGCGCTGTTGCTGTCCTTGGAGTTGAGCTTGTGCCTTCCGCAGTGTGGCAAGGCTGGTGATAGGTCTCCCTCTGTCCTCTCCCCTCCATGGGGCATCATTTACTTTCCCATTTCAGGATGGAGAAAAAGCCGCTGCAGGTACAGGGTCAGCAACTCCCAGTAAGGAAAGTGGATGGGGAAATGTGTTGGCGGCTCCAGTGTTCCCAGCATCGTTGTTTCTGGTGGGTATGCCGTTGAGTGGAAGTGCAGGGAGGGGTCCCAGCCCTCCAACAAGGTTGGATCGCACAGAGGTTAATATACCCAAAGGGAAGAGGAGGAGGCGAGACACCCCGAGCTGAGCTGTCTCCCTGTCCGACAGGAGGTGTACGTGCTGGCACAGTGGCATTGATTTTAGTTTCATCACGATGAAAGGGTCAGTTAGACAAACTAGATATCCACAAATCCATGGGGCCTGATGGGATGCACCCTCGAGTGCTGAGGGAGCTGGGGGAAGTCATTGCTGGGTCGCTCTCCATCATCTTTGAAAGGTCCTGGAGGACAGGTGAGGTGCCTGAGGACTGGAGGATAGCCAATGTCACTCCAGTCTTCAAAAAGGGTAAGAAGGATGACCCGGGAAACTACAGGCTGGTCAGCCTCACCTCCATCCCTGGAAAGATGATGGAGCAGCTTGTGCTGGGTATCATCTCAAAGCACCTGGATGAAAAGAAGGTTATCAGAAGTAGTCAACATGGATTCACTAAGGGGAAGTCGTGTCTGACTAATCTGATAGCATTCTATGATGAGGTCACTAGATGGGTGGATGAGGGGAGGGCAGTGGATGTTGTCTACCTTGACTTTGGCAAGGCTTTCGACACTGTCTCCCACATCATCCTCACTGGCAAGCTTAGGAAGTGTGGGATAGATGGATGGACAGTGGGGTGGATTGAGAACTGGCTAGCAGATAGAGCTCAGAGGGTTGTGGTTAGTGGTGCAGAGTCTAGTTGGAGGTCAGTAACAAGTGGTGTCCCTCAAGGGTCAGTACTGGGTCCAGTCCTGTTCAATATATTCATCGATGATCTGGACGAAGGGATAGAGTGTACCATCAGCAAGTTTGCTGATGACACTAAACTGGGAGGAGTGGCTGATACGCCAGAAGGCTGTGCTGCCTTACAGCGTGACCTGGATAGGCTGGAGAGTTGGGCAGAGAGGAACTTAATGAAATTCAACAAGGGTAAATGTAGGGTACTGCATCTGGGGAGGAATAACCCCATGCATCAGTACAGGTTGGGGGCCGACCTCCTGGAGAGCAGCTCTGTGGAAAGGGACCTGGGAGTCCTGGTGGACAACAGGATGACCATGAGCCAGCAATGTGCCCTGGCGGCCAAGAGGGCCAATGGCATCCTGGGGTGCATCAAAAGGAGTGTGGCCAGCAGGTCGAGGGAGGTCATCCTCCCCCTCTACTCTGCCCTGGTGAGGCCGCATCTGGAATACTGCGTCCAGTTCTGGGCTCCCCAGTTCAAGAAGGACAGGGATCTGCTGGAGAGGGTCCAGCAAAGGGCTACAAAGATGATTAGGGGATTGGAACATCTTTCATATGAGGAGAGGCTGAGGGATTTGGGTCTCTTTAGTCTGGAGAAAAGAAGATTGAGGGGGGATCTTGTTAATGCTTTCAAATACTTGAAGGGAGGATGCCAGGGGGATGGGAGCAGTCTTTTTTCAGTGGTGCCCATTGATAGGACGAGGGGTAATGGGCACAAACTTGAACATAGGAAGTTCCATCTTAACATGAGGAGGAACTTCTTTACTTTGAGGGTGGTGGAGCACTGGAACAGGCTGCCCAGAGAGGTTGTGGAGTCTCCCACTCTGGAGACATTCAAAACCCGCCTGGACGCTGTCCTGTGCAACCTGTTGTAGGTGACCCTGCTCTGGCGGGGGGGTTGGACTAGATGATCTCCAGAGGTCCCTTCCAACCCTGACTATTCTGTGATTCTGTGATTCTGTGGGTCAGATGCTGTCACCATTGCTTTTTACAGAGAGAACCCACAGCACTGGAGCAGCCTGGTCCCCACAGCGGCTGCTAGCAGAGGAGCGGATTGTAACCCCGTGGTGGTGGTGTGCCCTTTGAAGGGTGCAAGCAGCGCGGCTTCACCAGCCTACTTCAGAGGGAGATCTGCTGAGTTTTAGTTTCCTGGTGTTGGAGGAGGGGAGAGCAGAGCCTCACCGCCCCAGGGACCTAGGATGCCTTCAGCACTCAGGGGGGACCGCTGTGTCAGCTGGAGGAATGTCTGGTTTCATCCGATACCCCCAGCAAATGCAGGGATGGAGAAAGGGGAACCAGGAGATGAATGTCACATAAGGCCCTTTTCTTTCAGGCCTGCTTGGATCACGTACATACATTTGCGTGTACACAAATACAGTCCATACCTACAGTTGAAGACGCTCTCCTTACTCCTTGTTCACGCTGGCAGGTGCTAGGAACCCGCACTTCCCACTCCACTGTACTCAGCCTGTCTGAAGGACATAACATAAAGCGGAAGCTAGATGTCAGCTATGGTCTGAAATGTATCCTGAAAACATCTCACTCTTTTTTTTTTCCAACTCACAAACTTTATTCCTTCTGTTTTTTCTGTCATAGCCTTCTACAGTCAAACCTTTTATTTTCCTGTTGCTTCTGCACTTGTGTTAGTACATACAGATCTAACAGAAAGAAAAGGAGATTAATTTCCTCCTTTTTCAGTCGAGGTTGCAATCAGCTACACCCAGGCACATGTGGGGTGACAGAAGGTTTGCCCACGTGTCCGTGGGGTGCGGTGGACTTGCACAGCAGGGAGTGAAGTCCTCTTTAGGTGACAGAGCGACATGAAAACAAAGACTTCCATCTCGCTACCTTGGATGTGGGCAGAGTTGAGCAGGCTTGGTACGTTACAAGCAAACTTCATAGTTCTCCAGATTTACTTGAGTGAGTGATATAGTTTCCAACTGTAAAACGTGGAGGTGTGTTTTGGGTCATAGGACGAGAGGAAAAACAGCTTTCAGATGCTACAGTGCAAAGTACGGTTTAATCAGTTTAATTGCTTGGGTAGGTGAGTGGCGCGGGTGCTGCAGCAGGGTACGTAAAAAAGCGTGGAGAGCTCACCATCTGCTATTAATAGTCTTGGAAGGGTGGTCTTTAAAGCACAAAGGTGTAACTACGTTTTCTAAAATGGAGTTCACATAACCTTCCATCTTCAGCCCATTGGGTATCTTAGGAACCTCCTTAATTTTATGAGGCTGTTTTTTTAATTAAAGCAAAACTGGGTTTGATTTTTAATTGGCGGTGTTTACTGTTTTGTAGAATGCCATCTTTTATCATAACCTGATCCAGAAGAAGTGGCAGCTAAAAGGTGGTTGCTTAAAAAGGCAGAATTATTTACAGCAGAACACGAAGTGCCGCTGTCAAGTACCTCCATCATGACCTTTGAGATTTATTTGTAAAATCCGTATTTTTCCATGTGCATGACTTGCCTCAAGATAAAATGCTTTTCTATTTTAGAAGCCACTCCAGGTACTGCAGAACTCAGGAGCAGCCTCGCAAATAGTGAGCGTCTGCGCACATTTGTTTTAAGGAACAGGCTTCATTGCCCAAGGTTTTTTGCTTCTGTTTGTTTTAAAGAGATTATTATAAATATTGGTTTCTTGTTTGTCCATTAGTTTCCTTATTGATGTAAGGCTATTCAAGTCAAAGACAGTGCGAGGGTGTAACAGGGAGCAGAGTCTGAGCAAATGCAAATTGTATGAATTTGCCAGCACCCTTAAAAAGGCACTTTCCAGGCGGTAGTTTCCATTGCTGTCCCTATGCTCTGTGTGAAGGTTGAATGGATGATGTGAACGGAAACGTGTATTTTCTCGCAGTGAGTTTGTGAGCTCACAGAGTTCCTTCTCCTGGAAGGATGCAGCCTTGCAGCAGGAATGAGGATTTTTTTTTTTTTTTTTTTTTTTTTGTGGTGTGGTACCAGGGCTGTGCTCAGGGCTGTACAAACTGCTTACTCCTCCATATTCCTTAGGAGCTAAGCCCCAAGCCCACGAACTGGTCTGTGCGGGAGGGCACCCGCACAAGGGTGTGGGTTGTAACTGGAATTCACTCCCTTGGGGAGGATGGGGTGGGAGCGAAGAGGCTGGAGTGGAAAAGCCCTCCTGTGCGTTTGCAGAGGTTGAGGCATCTGAAAACGAATGGGCCCTGAATTAATTGCAGGGTTGCTCGGGTACAAATGAGAACAGGATTAGGCCTGTCTTTTCTATTTTAGGTGCGGAGGTAATATTTCCAACCTGTCGAGCGATTGCATATCTCTAATATCTTACTGGATAAGTGAATGTGATACCAACAGTCGAGGGTGGCACAGTCTTTCGTGTAACTGACAGTTGTTTTGCAGTTGTTGCAGTTCTCTGTTTTATATGATCCTGAGGAATATTTCAACATGGTCATGTCTGGGGTTTTTTTTTGTGTCTGTCGTTTACATACGTTAGAAGAAACGCAGCTTTTGAGAGGCTCTTGACCCTCACATCCACTTTCCCAAGATGTGGGGTTATGGTAATGAAGACTTGACTTCACTTCTCCAGTGTTTGTTCTGAATTAGTTGTCTGTCTGGTGTTATTCTAGCTAAGGAGAGCAGAGCAGTTGAGCAATTCAAGCTGGCTTTTTTGAAGGACCCTCTGAACCATGAATTTTGAGGAACTCTCTGAGCTCCTTTGAAAATCTCACTTTGAAAAGACAGCATGTGCTTTTCCTTTACGGTTTTTCGCATATGTTGCTTACCCCGCTGTCCGGACATGCTCCCACTTGTATACTTGTCCTCCCTGGAGTTTTTGGGGGAGCAGTTGACATTGTTGCAGACTGTAATTGTGGTTCTGCTTTTATTGAAGTTAGCAGCACACCTCTGGTTTAATCAGTGGATCAGAGAGCTTCCTTTGTGCTGACACATTAATAGAAATGGACAAAAATTCTCTTTGTAAAACGTGAAATGTGACTTTGGAGGCCACAGCACTACTAATCCTTTGCATCTTAGCCTGTGGAGGGATGTGGACCCTAAGAAGCAGAAAACTGAGGTGCAGATTGTGCTTTTCTAACGCAGTGTGATTGTAATTCTCTGATTGCTCTTCAAGCTGTTGTTCCCCGAAGCTCAAAATGACAGCAAAATTGGAATAAAAAGATATCTGAAAGGCTTGGTCAGCTCCTCACATGATGTGCCCCTGCCATGCTTTGGGGTGACGGTCAGTCCCACTGGGCTGGACTCTTTCATGTTTTGCACAAGCTGTTTAAACGTCCAGTGTGCTGAAACAAAGCTAAATGAGAACCACTGGCACTGTGAATTATTTAAACGTGGAGCTTTTGTGAGAGAATTGGGCCTTCCCCATCCAGAAGGGCCGTGTCTGTGTCAACAAGCAGCATAGCCCAGCAGGAGCGGGTCGGTAGAGCCAGGAGCATGGTGCTGAGGACCAAATGTCCACGCTATGGACGTTCGGACCAGCTCTAGCCCGGACCTGGGGACCGGATGCCCAGCAGTAGTTGAAGGACGGGTACTGTGCTCCTGCAGTGTGTCACCACCTGGAGTCCCACCATCGGAGGGGAAGCCTTCATGCTCTGGGGCTGCTCCATGCTGCAAAGAAGAGCACGTTGTAAGCAGGCAATGGTCAGGAGACTCGCTTCGAAAGTGTGCTGCTGAGCCAAAGCCAAACATGGTGGAGACAGAGATAGAGTCTCAGTTCCCTGTTCTAGGACAAAGGGATTCATACTGAGCTAATTTAAATTTCTCACACCCTTACTTCCACTTGGGTTAATACACTTTTTGTTTGAATTGAGATGCTTTTCCCCTAGTCATTTCCATTGGAAATTACTGATCCCTCTTTCTACTGGGGGTTTTATAAAGACTTTATAGGGAAAACTTTTTTTTTTCCACTTCTTGAATCAGACCACTGAACATCCGTTTTCTTTTTACTGGTCAATTGTGGGCTTTCTAAATCTTCATTTCGTAACATGGTAAATTCTGTGAAAATGGATTGTTTGGTTGTTTTTTTTTTAATTACAGTTATTCATATTAACAGACATCTTTCCCGTCTGTTTAGTGGAAAAGGTGAAACAGGAAAACCAAAATTTCAAAATTCTGTATCACATGTTGATGGCAGTTTGTGAGCTTGATCAACACAGAAGTCTCATGTCGTACCCAGCAGGGTTTTAACCCTTGCCCCGTGCTGTTTTTAGACGCAAACGTGCAGCGGCTGAGGAAGTAGTGGTTTCTGTTCGTGAGGTCTGGGGAGGAGGGTTCAGTTGTTTAATTAAAAGAAAGAAAAAAAACCAACCCACTTTTATACAAAGTATAGGTAATTTCACTTTCAGTGGAAGCATGAAGGCAAAATTTTGCTCGTGACTTCAATGTAAGTCGCTACCAAATGTTCTTTCGTGTTGGGTCCCACCTGAGATTTGCAAGGGGGAACCACGCCGGGGTTTCGCGCAGAAGTGGAGGGTTGAGCTCCTCCTCCGTCCCCGCTGTCTGCAGCTCCTCACATCCACGTTTGTACTTCTCCCCTTGCCCAGCCAGGTGCAGGCAGCGTTTGGCAAGTCTGTCTATGCATCTGTTGGCCCCAACCCATCCAAGCACAGAGCCATTCCCCTCTCCCCTCTGCCTCAGACAAACTCATTATTGTTCAGGTCTGGGGAGGCAAAGGGTGACACAGCAGCAAAACAATCCAGGTTTTATATAATTTGGCTTTTTCTGCTGCTGGGGGGCCATGCACCTCATACAGCAGCACTTAGTTCAAACTTCTTCCTCTGCAGAGACCTGCAGGGAGGAGGGGAGAAAGAAGAAAGAAAAAAGAAAAAAAGAAAAAAAAAGAAAAGCAGGTGCTTGGGCAGTTGGAGAGACAGAAGTGTGGGTTGGGGTTCTTTGCTGGGCGGATTCTTTGTAAGGTGCTGCTGCTTCTAAAGGAAAAATAAAGGCATATAAATCTGTTTTCCAAATACTGGTTAGCAGATGCTGTCCGAGAGAGGAAATCTTGCCGGGTCTCCTTGTCACAGGTAACTGACTGCTGCTATAGTTAGCCCTTGCATCTGCCATTTTACTTGTTGAACTTGTCCAGATGGTTCCCCCCTGTCGGGATCGAGGATCCAAGAGAGTCTGAGCATTGGCTGCAAATCCCTGCTCCGCTCACCTCCACACCACCTCCTTACACCTTCTTGCTCTGGAAGGCTTCACTGCGGCACAGGGGTTACTTGGCCATCCCTTCTCTTGGTGACATTGTTCTGCTATATTTCTCCTTATTAGTACAAGCAAGGATGTTTATTCTGTATTGATAGCTGTATTTGTTCTTTGTGAGGTGCAGCGGTAAGTTTTTTCCAGTTGCTAAAACACAATTTTTTTTCTGGTGTAGAGCTGCGGTGGTTCTGTTCCCAAATTTGGTTTTCTTTTTTTTTTTTTTTTTTCCTTAAAAACCTTCAAAGCATTATATGCTTGTTGTGGTTAGGTGCAAAACAAGTTCAGATATGAAAAAAACAAGGGAAGGAAGGGGAAATACTCAGTCCTAAGCCCTCTTTCAATGTACCCCTTCTGGCTAATATAAATACAGAGAAATACTTGTATGCAAGCAAGTTCAAAAGGATCCTAAACAGTTTGTCTTCATATGTTGTAGTATTGTCATCAGGATACTATTTTCTGTGTATTATTTGTGTACCCAGATACTACTTTATATATAATTTGAAAGCTTTAAGTTATCAAAAATATGCTACAAAAGTGTATTCTTCCTGAGCTTCTACTTAAAGCCAAAAGAAAGAGATGTGTATTTACAGATAATAAAATGTATTGTTTTGGGGAGGAATATTATTTCTTTAATTGCCTGTCTCATACACTCCTTGGAAGATCAAGTATTTTTGGTAGCAGCTTTGTGGTCTATTCCCTGTTTGCTTAATATCTGTCATAAAATGGTGTAACTGGCGCAGGTAAAACTTGAGCTTGCGTTCAGCTTCCCGGTAAGGTATTGTAAATGGGAAACTGTTGTGTATACATAATCCCATTAGCCGATATTGTTGTTCAAAATCCTTTTTTTCTTTTTTCTTTCCCCTCTCACAACAAAGCTCCTAGGTCTGTGGTGAAGTGTTTCGTGACACATTTTTGAATGGGCCTTTTGCCCTGCTTTTCAGTTCTTTAATGCAAGAAGCTTTACCAGGAAACAAGAATCTCTTTCTTCTCTGTCCGTGTTTATTCAGCTTGGGGCAGTGATGCTGAATATGCAGACAGACACAGACACACAAGTCAGATGATCTAAGACGTGTGATATTATAAGGTTAGACTTTTCACATGAAAATAATTGAAAATCTGTATCAGAGTTGTTATGTCTGCATTTCATGTCTATGCCTTCTAAATATGTCATTACTTTTTTAAAACATAGTTTTCTGTGTGTTTTCACCCCCTCCCCCCAAGGCGGTTCTAAAGTAAACCTTCTCTTGCATTATATTTAATAATGTCTTTTGAGAGAGGCGATTAGTTTGAAACAGGTATTTCTAAATTAGCTTTTGTCATTGAAAAAAGGGCTGTATAAAAATAGAGCCTGATCCTGCGAACACTTGCAGATACATTGAGTCTTACTCTCCCAGGTAACTCGCTGCCTTCGACTTCGAAAGTCATTGCCTAACACAGTCAAAGTGAGCAGTTTGTAGTTTCATTTTACCACGAGCCCCATCAGCTGAGGTTCCGCAGAAGTGCATCGTTAGTCATGCAGTTAATACCTTTGTTTAGAGTACTGACCTGCATGAGGTTTTGCAGAATCGGATCTAATTATTGGTATTAGTGACTTTTTCCAGTTTGGTATATTTTAAACTCCTGGTGAGAACGAGGTGAGTGGTCACCTTTGAGAAGTTTCTGTAAATTAATGCATGTATTTATTTCTCGTAATGTTAAAAGCTGAATATAACTTAGAGCAACCTGGGAGAATACTGGGCACTGAGATTTTTTGCAAGGCATTTCACACTTTATATTCTCCTTTATATGCTTAGCCTTTAAAGGAGATGTGATAAGCTGCTGTCAAAATTTTTTTCCTGCTCTTTTTCTAAGTTTTTTGTTGTCCATCTGGTGTTGCTTATAGAGCAAAGACTTTTCTGCCTGGAGGTGCTTTTAGGTGATTTGGGGCAATTAAAGGGATTACTGGCCCCAAAGCAGTGGGGGGCAACAAGGGGCAGCAAAGGGGCTCACAAGTCCAACATTTTAATTCACAGCCCAAGGTATCACCTTAAACTGAATTAGCTGCTAATTTAAGCTAACACACAGGTCTGGCTCTGCTCTCTTACAACCCCACATTTAGGTTTTTCAGCTTTCAGAAATACATAGGTTTTTAGATTGAATGGAGTAGGAGAGCCAGATCCACTGCATCTGTTTTCGGGAACTCAAAACTTTTTTCTTTTCTCCCTGCATATGCAAGTGCCTTCAGCAGAACTCAGGAATCATGTTTGAAAGGTAGCATATGCATGCACATCACACTCCTGGCTTCGGGAAACGGAGGAGCCAACAACAGATAGCGAGAAGCGGCTTAGCGGTTTTTAGGTTTTTTAGTAGCTGTTTTTAAGATTTTTAGCATGTTTTTTCCTGATGATTGGAGGCACTAGCAACATTTCTAAATCACATGATCCGATAAAGGATCCCATGTCTCCTCACCATCTTTGTCGCAGAGGAACTTACTCCAATATCGGCAACTTAAGTGTCTTGCAATGCGCGATAGAGACTTTTTAAAGTTCCTGGGCTGCTGCGATGAGGTGGAGATGCTCAGCCTAATCTCCTTGTATTCTGTCTTTTTGACAAAGTTCCTAACTTTCAAGATCAAAAAAAGCTTTAAAAAGATGCAGCCTTAAAGACCTACATAGCAGAAGGCAAAAAGAAGACTCTTTAAGGATTCACAGAAATTCATAAATTTTTAATGTATTTTCGCTTTGTATTTGTTGTTTAAATGGATAATACAGAGTCACAGGTCTCTTGTGCTTTCTGCTTTCGGAGAACCAGCAGTGAATGCTGGAGGCACCGTGTGCGTGTGCAGAGTCCTTGCATATATTCTTTCATGGAGATAAGGTTCCCTGAGAAATCCCGAATACCACCATGGAAGTGGTATGGAAGACGTTGCTTTTAGCCTCTGCCTTGAGACTGCTGGTCATGGGAAGATGCGGCTTCTGAGGCAGATGTGGGTACAGCGCAGCTGGGCTGGGGCAGGTCGGGCACCTCGGTACCCAAGTGTCACCCGGGAGTAGGACTGTCTGGTGAATTGCCCCTGTGCTGACATCTCCCATAACAGGAGCCAGGGTAAGGTAGATGTGAAACTGGAAAACAAGCCAATATGCCTTGATGACCAGCACCACAGTTCCTGACTTAATGGGAGGAGGTGTAGAGAAGTGCAAGGGGAACCATGCATCCTTCTGACCATTGAACTTTGTTCTCACATCCTCACCCCTTCAGTGGTATTTGTGGGAAGGGTCTGGATACAGGGACCCCCTTTGTCCTCTTCTCCCAGAAATGTGTGATACTGAACTCAGTCAGGATGCACTTCAGTTTTTATTTTCTTATTATTACTCTTTTTTTTTTTCTGCAAGGCAGTTGCCTCCAGTTTCGAAAATGCCTTTCGCCTGTGGACATGACCCAGTGGCACTGTTGTCTGTCTCAACAAAACCAGCCGTCTGCTTTGGGGCGTGCTAAATCCCCGGCAGGTTGTTAACCTGTCACGAGATGGGGTGTCATCTCCTGCTGGACTGAGATGTTCAAATCCAGCTCAGACCTATTTCAAAATTACCTGTTTTGCACAAATAGGGGTTTCGTAATGGTGTTTTATGGTCACACCGGGGGCGGTGCCTGCAAGCAGCTCATCGCCAGCTCTTGCTGAAACTAGTCCCAGCAGCAGCCACTCGCTTGGGTTACGGTGGCTGCGGGGCTGGCAGCTGCCAGTAATCCTGTCTTTGGGGTATGAAGGCAGCCGTGAAGTGTCTAGTTAAAATACCTGGGTCTGGATGACTTCATGATTTCTGACAGTAACAGAATTACTGGCAATAATGAAAGTTCCTTGAAAAACAAGAAGTGGCACTGCAAAATTGTCACAGCACGTAATGTTGGCATGGGACACAGCTGCCCTTTGTATTTTTGAACCTTATTTTTAAGAATTTCTCTCCAGTTGTTGTAGTCTGTGAATTGAAATAACATCATGTCTCCTGAATATTCACAAAACTGGGCAATGCTGTGGCCAGCTCCCCAGTCCCTGTGGAACTGGACAGGTTTCGTGGCTGTAGTAGCTTGGGAGGTTCGTATTACTGTTTCCTTTCAGTTTGTGGTTCTTTTTTTAATGTATGTATGGTCTGCCAAACCATTTGCCTGTGCAGTCAGAGGTTAGAATGAGCGTCTTCCACAGATCAGGATAAATATTTTTTAAAAAGGCTTGATTCTGTGAAAAGCTTAATGGGCATTTAGTTATGCTCTGAAGTAGCTCACTGGGCTTCAAATGGGAATTAAAAATAAGAAACACTAAGAATGAAGGTCATCGTGGCGCAGGACTCTGCAGCACAGGGAAAGGTGCTGCTCCGGTGCTCCAGCTGCCCCGTAAATGTGGCAGGGATGGGGTGGGATATTTGCAAGAGTGAAGGAGGGTAGGGATTTTTTATCTTTCTCTTTCAGGACAAAGGAAAAGAAAGTAGCTCCTGGTTTTACTGTATGTGTAAAGGGGAGAGCAAAGCTTTCAGAGGAAATCCAAGGTTGGGAAAGGAAAGCAGCCGTTTCCTTCTTCCTCCCACTTTCCTCTTCACTTCCCTGTCCCTCCCCCATTGCAGGGAGGGTCTTGAAAAGTTGCGGAGATTTGGGCTCAAGACTTACTTTGTAGTGAGATGTGAATCAGGAGACCGGTTGGGGGTTACGACTTCACATAATTTTTCTGGCATTCGGGTTACGGACTGAGCTAGAGGAGCGTTCCCGAGGCCTGGCCTGCCGCCACAGTCTTTGGGGTGTCAGCCTCTGCATTGCCTCAGGAAGCTGCAATTCCATTGACATAAAAAAGTATCTCTTGACTGTTCTCGTTTAAGAATAGGCTAGGTAATTCGGCATTCCCTGTTTCAGAGAGTCAGTGCTCTGAGTTGGTCAGAAAATTGCCATCCTTTAGCATGAAAAGTTGGGGTTTTGGGGTGTGGTGAAGGGATGCACACGCTGTTTGCCTGCAAATGAAACCGAGCAGGTTGTTCAAATGATGGTCAGGTTGGTCTCCTCACTCTTTTTTTCTAATGCTTGAGGCAAATAACCGGAAGAACTAAATTCAAAGTGACTCCTCATGAGAGGGGTAGGACAGCTCAGGAGATACACAGTAATACAGGATAGATACGGTGTTTTAGTGATGCCTCGGTACAGCATCACACTGTGGTCAGAGAGGCAGGAGGAGAGACACCTCGCCACCTCAAAGTGTTTGGACCACTTTGCAAAATACTTTGAAATTCTTTTTTTTTTTTTTCCTTTTCCATCCTCCACTGGCTTGCCTGACAGCTGTGGCAAAATACCTCCTGCTTCTCCTGTGGTTACAGCCTGGAAGTAGCTGCTGAAAGAGCTCCTAGAGAATAAAATTGAGGCGTAATAGGGGACAGAGAACAGCACGGCCAGGCTTTGTGTGTTACCTATGGTGCCTAACGGAGCTGCTTTAGTAGAAGAGATTTCTTCTCCACCGTCCTTGTGTTAGTGGGGCACAAGCCTACAAGCAAAAAAAAAATGGGATAAGTGAATATTAATAAAATCTGTCATTAATTATCACCAGAGCAGACTCTGGGAGAATTGGGTTGCATTTTCAGTGGATTTAAATATAACTTTGGTTATGCAATCCTGTTAAATATTGTTGCAGTATGTCACTGAGAAAGCTCATTATATTTGCTGTATAAAGATTACGACTTTGGGGAGGGGGGGATTAAAGTTTTAGTGGCAGTTGCCATCTTTCTTATGGTCACAACATCACAACAGCGAACTGTTAAATGTGGAGAAGAGCAGGGAAAACTGTGGGTAAGCCAGATTTTTCAGTCTGCCTGGAAACACGACCTTTAGCGCTGTTAAACCAAACCAGAGGAAATTCTGTGAGCTTTTCTTCAGGAAGCAAAATTCTTCAGAAAGGGGACATGTGCAAACAGTGGGAAACGTTTTTGTCTTGAGTGTGAGTCTTTAATATCATCCATACAGATTAATATATATATGTGTCTATATATAAAATAAGAAAAAAATAATGCCAAAGTGAAGCATTGGCTTCAGGCAAATCAAAACGCTGTGTTCCCCACAACATTTGAGAATTTTTGATTTTGCTGAGCATGGTGGCTAAAATGAAAACAACATTTTTTTTTTTTTTTGTAATTGAATCAAAACCTTGCACCCAAAGACTAACAGTGCCTCTGCCCCCCGGTGTTGTAGTCTGCGTTGCTGGTTGCTGGAGCTGCTTGGCATTTTCAGCCTGAAAATTTTGCCCTTAGAGCCATGTCATGCATTCCTTTTGCTGTTACGAGCCTAAGCCCGTCCCATTGGCCAGCTTGTTTCTGCTAGCGAAAGTCTGAGCTGGAGGTAAGGGAAAGCAGGTCTGCCTTTGCTCACAGTCTTGGCGCGCCGGGGTATGGCTGAGGGCATCGATGTTCGGACGCTGTTCTGCAACGTGTTTTATTCACACCAGCCAGCGCTTGCTTCAGCGAGTCATTTGCTGACCTCAGTTAAAGCAGTGCCTGTAGACTGATGACTCTAATTGGACACAAGGCACCTGGTGCATCGGTGATTAAAAATAAACATTATGACTAGTTATTGTACAACTGACTTGAAACTATAATGATAGTACATTTGCCATCAGATTAGGTCATGAAGCAGCTTTATTGCAGCTTGGAAAATTAGGATCAAAAATAGTCCTCTGATTAAAACTTGAGCTTTTTGAAAGCTCTTCAGAGAAGAAAGATGTGCACATGCAGATGTATGGGAGAAATTAAGCAGTCTGGATATGCACACTTTTTGAATTTAAAGACAATAATTGATTGAGCCACTGTGCTAACTCATTTGTCACAGCCACCCTGTCTTAACAAAATTAAATGAAACATCAGAATGATCTGGGAATAAGTTGCCTAAAATACAATTCATAATGGGTCAATGTATTAACATAGTGAATGTAGTCATTTCTGTGGATATGCAGTTGTTCTGCATGTACCAGTGTCAGCCTGCAATAGCACTTGTCTTGGTTTAGATGTATGAATTTCTCCCGCATTTAGAAAAAATATTTCATACACGTTATCACACATTTATCAGCAGTAAAATAATTTCTCTTTGAAACAACATTTGCTTTCTGATATCATCGGTAATTGGTCTCCTCTTCCTCCACCCTTTGCTTCAGCAGCGTGATTCCATCAACCACGGGGAAACCTATGAGTCCCTTACGTCCTGCCAGGCAGGTTTTAAACAGCAGGGAAAAAAAGGAAGGTTTGAACTGATAAAGAATGATTAGGTTATCATGTTACTGCTGTTGTGTTGCTTTCTTTCCTTTACAACAAGCAGAAAAGCATCAACTGTGCTGGAGTTGTGCTGTCGGGTACCTAAAGGCTGAATCTGGTTAGTATTGGCCACAGGCCTATTTGGCCTCTGTATCTGTCAAGCTTGAAGGAGTCCAGCCTAAACCTGTTCCCTGTGACTGTTTTATGTGCCCGCTAACTGGCTGACTTTAAGGTGAGACCTGTAGCTGTGATGGAGAAAGGCTTGGGGACAGGCGGGAACTATGGGAGCAGCCACCAGCGATACAGGAACAGCAAGTCTGTTGCTGTGATTTGAGGATTGTTTTGGGCAGATCCCATTGAGGGCAGCAGGTCTTTTTCTCCCGCACAAAGCCCTAAAAAAGCTGATCACTAATAGTTTTGTGGGTTTTTTTCCACTTGTGTGCTTGTTGGTGGGATCGATTCCCTTACTTGGACAGCTGCAAGTGACCTGCTGGCATGATGCAAGAGGTAGATGGCTGAAGCAGCACAGTGCCTTTTGGTCACAGCATAAACTAATTACCATAAATGAGTCTAGTTTAAGCCAATTATGAAGCCGTAGTTTGCAGGAGGTCTATGTGGGGGCTGACGTTTACTTCGTTTAATCATATTTTGGTGTCAGCATGTTCTGTAGGTCTCTGAAGGTTAAGTTTTCCGTGAGGACAGTTTCTCTGCATATCGAGCCTCCAGCTGTGGGCTATTCTTTTCAACCAGAGTTTGATAAGTCTTAACAATGTTCACTTTTTAAAACTTCATGCCCATCTTAGACAAGATTCAGTTTCGTGTGGGTTGGCATCTGTTTAACTGATGTCTGTTCACACCTGGCCCAAGCCCATTTTTGTTTATTAAAAGTGGTGCTATGTTGAAATAGGTATTGCCTGGTGTCTATGACATGGATGTGATTTATGGTATTGATAAAGGGTCATGATTACGGTGAATCCGGCTGCCGCCTGCTCCCTCTGTGGCAGCTCGATTAGCCTGGACACCTACAAGTCATTTGCTCAGTCTTGGAGGGGAGTGAGGAACAGAGAATTACAGGAGAACGTAAAATCATGTAATGAGACAAACAAGCAGTGTCAAACACGATGTATCCCAAGCTCAAATACAACGTGCCCTAAGCTCACATGTTAGCACGAGCCTCGTGTGTATTCAGAAAATTGCTGTGGACTCTGCTGAAAAGCAACAGAAATGCTCCGGACCATGAGCACGGTCTCAGCTAACCGGGGCAATCAAATTCCCTCGCCTGTTTATCAGTGTTCCCAAGCTGAAAGGCTGATAGAAAGTGCTTCCTGATCAGCATGATAAATGGAATTTTGCATGATAATTATGTTTACAGCAGGACAGATGTACTAATAACACATCCCCTAAAGACTTCAAATGAGCAATAAAAGAACCAAATCTCTGCTGAAAATGCTGGCAGCAGTAGTATTAATTGTGTAAGTTACAGCTGATAATTGTCTTGTTTCATTTGAATGAGGCAGTCAGCTATTAATGGTTTGCGCTCTGTAGTACCAAAACAGCAGACTGTGCAAAATTTGTCAGTCTGGATAATATAGTTTACATATTAGCAATGCATCCTAATGGACATACTCTAGTGGCTAGGGAAAGGAAGAAGTGTTACAGTCAATTTCTAATGCTGTTTCATCTTTTATATCAAAATACTTGCTTATGTGCCTTCAGGAAGAGAACTTATATTTCTTATCTACAAATTGTTTGATGTGAGACAATGCCTGCAGTAAAAAAATAAGCTCTCTTTGTGGTTATTGAGGATTGAAATGGAGAATGACTAATTAGCTGTCTTGTTCCACTTATCTCTTCCACACTGGTGATATGAATGAAAATCTTACCCTTGTTTTTATGTGTATAAAAGATCCCACTGTTTTGCAAATCTGTTACTGGCCATGCATAAGCATGCAAGTGCACAGAGATATACATATATGTAATATAGATGTGACCTGAAAACCTGTTAGAATAAGTTATCAGGCCTAATTCTTAAAATAGTAGTAAAATGAAATCCAAATCAGTGATCATACTAGGTATTATGCCGGGTTTACAGTTAAATAAAGATCTCGTAGGTAACTAACCAAATTTAAAACCCGGCTGGTCCAAATTGAATTACTTTTTGTGACATCCTAATTCATTTGCATTCCCAAAGCGTGTTTCATTTCATCTGCGGTAAGTTGAGCTGCAGATAGTGTCCCAGAGGAGCACACTTCTAGCAATCCTAACCCATATCCCTGCTTTGGCTGATTAATCTGTAAATCCTTCAAATTTTCTCTCCCATGCTATTACATCAAAGCATCCCTGAGCAAAACATGTGAGCAGAATCCTGAAATGTGTTCCCATAGCATGAGAAGGACTCTTTGTGTGTTTCATTAGGCAATACTTCGGGGTTTTTTATGGGGAAACAGGCGGTTGACTTTCTAAAGAGTGCAAGATGTGTTTGTTGGTTAGCAAAAGAGAGCTGATGGCCTGGAAAAACTGCATGGAGATGCTCCGTAAAAATTGTCCTTGGTTCCTTGTAACCTTTCATCAACTTAATTCATTGCTAACGAGCTGCAAGTTCATTGCAATTCATTGCAGAGCTTTAAAATTGCCACTGAGTCAGATGACAAAGTGCCTTGTTTTATGTTATCAAGAAAAAATTTCCAATTGATGGAGGACTAGGCAGTAGCGCAACTCTGAAAAAAGCCTTGGGCCCCTTGTCTCTAAAGGGAAGTGCAGCGATTTTGAGAAGAGGAAGGAAAGGGGAGACCAGAAAAATAGAAAATCTTTGTTAGCTTGCATCCGCATAGGTTTTATCCTTATGCCTGTTCACCCTAGGGAAATGGTAATGTGATTGATTTGTTCCAAGCAGACAGGCAAAGCCTTAAATATCAAATACATCCATTTCTGCATTGGCTTAGCATTTTTTCTTCCTAAAAGTGTCTAAAAAGTGCATGTATAGAAAAAAACACCAACAAGAAAAAATACCAAAAAAATAAGGGTCTCAGCTAAAGGAGAGCTAAATATTTTTTTGTATCTATAGTCATGGCATTTGCCATCCAAAGGCAACCTCTGCCTAAGGTTGTTCTTAGCATAGCTGCATTTGTCACCACAACACTGCTCCTGCCAGACCCTGGAAATCATTCCCACTAAGTTGGGGTATGGCACCTTAGCCTTGGGAGGACCGATGACTACATCGGCTCCAGTTCCCATGCCAGGTGTTTTTTCAGGTCTAGTGCTGTGATTTGGTCCTGTGCTTCCCAGATGTTTGGAGACAGCCACCTCGAGCAGCCAGCTTTGACTGCTGGGAAGGTTTGGAAATCTTCGTGTGGTGTCTTACACCCTTCTAAATGCTTTGTTAGTAAAGTTATGGCAGTCCCTTTTGACAAGGGAGAGGTCCATCATCAAATGCAGGATTGTGGAAGCCATCCCTGCCTCTGCTGAGCCTTGGAAGTGGAGGAGGGACATCCGCTAACAAACTGCCCCTCCTGAGAATTTACTGCCACTTTTAGGCTTTTTGCCCCCACCTCCTATGTGTGTAGGCCCCCACCTGAAGTAATGTACAGGGTATATAAACTCACCATAGGCAGCTTAACGTTTGCGTTAACAATTTGTTTGTGATGGGAAGAGCTGGGTAATTCAGATCCTCCAGACTTCCCGTAAGGTTAGGGTGTGAACCCGTTCTCAATTAATCACCTCTGCTAGAAGATGAGTTGCAACTATATTATTAATGATTGCTTTATCTATTTGTTTTCTTACATTCACTGTAGATTAGATCAGGTCAAGGGCTCAAGCGACATTGGAAGTGGGTCACTGTGACAGTAGGGGTAGGTCAACCAACCTCTTCCCTTCTTCATTGCATAAAATGAATGCAACGTATCTTTTGGGTGAGCAGGGGAGAGGGTGAACAGGGGAGAGACTGAACATGTCAGGAGTCATCACTGGAGTTATTTGGTACAGCAATCAGTGTGCTTTAAGAGGGCTGCCTGCTCTTGCATCTGCCTGAGCTGCTGCCTCTGGTTCTTCTGGCACAGCATGGCTGTATGTGGAGATCGTGAGCACAGCACTGACGTGGGTGAACCGTGGCGGGGGAGTTCACCAAGCATGTAAATGTGAAATTTGGGTCTTGTGCTGCCTTCTAATCATCCTGGTCTTAAAGAAGCCTTCTAGATTGCACTTCGGTAGCCAGATTTATCACTATGAGATGCTTTTTATTGCTCTGATAATAGAAAATATTAGTGTATCAGGTGTAGCAGAGTGCTCTGGCAGCTTTCCTCACTTTTGGTGTGTTGATGAATCTGCTTTAGAATAGACTAGAATAGAACAGAATAAAATATTTCAGTTGGAAGGGACCTACAATGATCATCTAGTCCAACTGCCTGACCACTTCAGGAATGACCAAAAGTTAAAGCATATATTAAAGGCATTGTCCAAATTTCCTGGAGGCTTCCCCCCCTCAACTGATTGAAAACTGGTATCTCAGTACTGGGTATTTGCTGGCCAACTAGTTGGGACACAGACAAATTCAGTCTGCTAATAATTAAGTAATTTACTAAGTAGGAGACTGCTCAGATTACCAGAATAAACATTACTCCTATACATCTGATAACCCAGCACTTTGACAGTATGTAGGGAATTTAAGAATATAAAAGGCCAAAAATTTGGGACCCTTGCAGGTCTTCACATCCAGCTGTTTCTGGGGTGGCAGCACGTGTTCCCTGAGTGAGTGAGCGGGGACGGTGGAAGAGGCTGCTTGCGGCAGAGAATAGGGGAGATGCTTTCTGAGCCTCCAACCTCTGCTGATTGCGGAGTACGCTCTCAGGGAAGTATTGATCCCGGGAAAGGCAGTTCCTGAGCCTGTGGATGTAGGCTGCATTTGCCAAGTCAATGAACAGTTCGTGAGGGTGACAGCTAGGTGGTCTCTGTTGTGAAAACATGTGGGGAGACTTCTTGGCAAGCTTCTCTGAATATTGGACGCTTCTGTACTACCATACCTTAACAGTGGGCAAATGGTACAGCTACACAATCAACTTTTACCAGTATTATGAGGATCCCCATAATATTTACTTACTGGGGGTGAGGAGAAGTGAGGGTTCTTCCCAGAGAACCAATCTTTTAAATGTCACCCTCTAAACTGTGGTTAGACTCAGCATGTATACCTGTGGTAAGCTGTTTGGTTCTTAGCTCGTCTTTCACCCTGTGGATTATACAAACTAAATGTTCTGATTGGAGTAAACCGGTTTCTGACAACATTTAAATTTTTAATAGAGATCTGTACCAGGAGAGAGCAACCTCAGGCTGGGAATGTGCCAATTATGGTATGCTGAGCAAGGGACCTCAACAGGGAGAGAAGAAAATGATCTAATCCTCTGCTACCACCTATCAACCCAGCAGTAACAGGAAGATGTTGTGCCCAGTCACACGGGCAGGGATGGAGCGAAAGAGGAGGTAGTTTGCTTTTTCCCAGAGCAATTAATGCTGGTTGGCTCCAGGATCTGTCCCTAGCAAGAAAAGCAGGGAAGGACTGAGCTCTCTCTTGCGAGCCCCAGGCCCACAAGCTCTCGGGCATGTTGAAGCGGCTCTGCTGGACAGTAGGAATCTTCCTTTACCCTAATAATGGGTCTCGTTGTACTGTTTTTGAAACGTGTCTTCATTATTGCAAATATGTGTTTAAGTAAAGCATAAGCAAATGCAATATTTTAAGTAAATACATCTTTTTGTACTCAGATGTCTTTGGCATTAAAGCTGACTGCATGCGAACTAACAGGCAAGAAGGCATTCATCCCTGTGGATGTAGTAATATTTGTAATTATGATACTGGGCTGTTTTGCATTATCACAAATATCACAAATATCCAAAAGTATACCCAGTATTGGATATCTAAGCTATCCAATATTTGACTGCTCTGAACAATATGAATTGGCTTGGGCTTTAACAATGTATGGCGAGGGAAAGGAGGGCGTTAACTCCTGGGTATGTAACAGGATGGTGGGAAAAGCGCCTGGTCCTGAGGGAGTTTGTAGCAAATGTGCTCAGAACTAAATCCAAAGTATGCACCGCTAAACACTCTTGATTGCCACCACCTGTGCCAGCGTTCGTATCTCATGCACGAAATGGTTCGTGCTGGCTTTCACTTGTTTGGTTTTATCTTCATGTCCTGCTCACATAGGGGACTTTCTTTTTTCCATCAAAAGGACTTTATCCAGGCAATTCACAGTGTCTAGGGTACATTTTTTAGCAATGAGATTTATTAGTGCCTGTTCAGATCCCTTCTAAGTCTAATGTTAAGGTGGAGGATTGCAGAATAAGTTTTCCCAGATAGCACATGTGCATCTGGAGGCACGAGGTAGGGCTGTAGGTAACCTAAGAAATACTGCAAATGAAATAAAGGAAAACAGACAGGAAAAGTTTTAACAGCAATTTTAATTGCATACTTATGTATGCAGGCTAGAATTAAAGTCTTTTTTTCAGATGACTTAGTAGTGCATTATGTGTTTCCATGTGTTATGGGATCTACTGCATCTATATGTTGCAACAACATATATGTAGCATATATGCAACAACATATATATGTAAGCCAACAACACTATTGTTGGCTTACAAGTGGGTTTCTTAGTTAATTCCAGAACTTTGGCTGTTCTGAAATACAACATTATGGTATTTGATACTTTCAAAACTGGTCTTGCAGTGTGGCTTGCTCAAGTAGTGTCCTCAGTTTAAGTGTTGATTCTTTATTTCTTTTCTTAGGAATAGGTATCCTTAGGATGTGACCTTTAAGGAGCAGTGTTGCTTGTGGACAGACCTAAATATTCATTGTTTTACAATGCGCAGAGCTTGTCAGGCAGAAGTGACACATGAAGAATCTGTTAGATTAATGTTGATAAGAAAGGCTATTATGGTGCGGGTTTTACTGTAGAAAGAGGACATAAAGATGGAGAATTTGTATGTTCTTTACAGTGCTATTGTATCTCCTTTGGCAAACATCCTTGTTTTCATGAGGACAGATGATTAATCTTGTTTCCTCCTTTGCTAGTTTTGAATGCCTTTAATTAAGCTGGTGCCCATTGATGTCTTACCATAATATGTGTTAGGTTATGAGGTAATCGCTGTTCTGAAAAATACAGCTGTGACAGTGTTGGGGCATAGTCAAAATAAATTACTGCGCACAAGCCTTCTGAAAGCTATCACGTTGCTGCAGAGTCAGTAAAGTGAAGACAGTGAATCTGTAAATCATCAGTTACAGATAAGAGGGGATGTAGATTTTAGGCGCTTCAGGGTCTGTGAGGGCTCTGCTGTCTTTAAATGAATCTTACTGAATTGCAGCTGTAGCTCCTCATTATGGCTTGGGCAGAGCCAACAGTAGGTGGATTGGGTGCAGAGGCAGCTGCCTGCAGAGGGAAAATGGTAGGTTTCAAACAAGATCTGTCTTCGGTGATTTGGGAATCCAGCTGGGGAAGGTGAAAAGGAAAGGGCCCCCAGAATCAACAACATGTGGTGATTGCTCTTCCATTCTCCCTAGGCTCAACCCTGTTTTTTTCCTTCACTAGAGATTTCCTATCAGTGCCTAATTTTGAATGCGTTTCCTCTCAGAATCATGTCTTCTAGCAAGACTATTAATTAATGTATCAAGTTGAATTGTGCAAGATGCTAGAAAAAAATCCCCAAACCAGTTCTCCCATACCTTCTGTTTTTCTGCACGCATTCACACTGTACAAATGTTTCGTCAGTGAACAGTTTGCTGCTCAGCAATTCTAGTGTGAGTCCCCTGTCTCTTCACAGTGCTGGTACTCCTGATTTTATATTTGATATAACCAAATGCAAATGATCCCTCTGGGGAGTTGGAACAGAGCCATGCTAGAATTTTGTGGGCCATTTGAAGGAACAGGGATGTACGGCTACATCATAATTTGTGAGCAGGACATTGTGTTGCATTGCCACACTACGAAAGGTCGGCAGGATACTTCAGTATCGTCATGCTGATTTCCTTCATTCTTTCTTACTTCTTTCTTTTCGTACTCTGTATTTGACATTAATAAGATTTGTACACACACAAAAAATTCCTACCTTCGGGATGGCAGTGGAGGTATTTTTTATGCTGAGATGTTACATGCAGACAGGTCAGCAGGCAGCAGGTGCAGTGATGTGTATTTCAGAGCTTCTGCCTTGGGTATGGTGGGAGGATGAGGCTTGGAGAAAGATTTGGGTATAAGTAGGATGCTCAGAGCAGGGGAACATCTGGTTTAGGAGGAGTCTGGCATGGAGACGTGTTCATGCCATAATTTATCCCTCTTGACCTTGTTTTCTGCCCATCTTCCTGCTTACCCCTGAAAGGTTGGTGGAGACCGAGGAGGCGTTTGGCATGGCATTGTTCTCCTAATTATCGCTAGCCTAAGGTTTGAAGGTCTCTCTCCTGGCAATACGTATCCCAGGAGGACTGGCTTGTTGGGGGTCCTGCTAGCTCAGGATTTCTGCGTCGGAGACTTCCCTTCACAGCCCACTGCAGAAGGCTGTGGTCTTAAACCGTGTTTGCATCCTGCCTGCATATAGGCGACAGTTACATGGATGTCCCTTGGTGTATTCTGTGTGTTTGGGTTGGGCTGCTGAATTAACAACAAAACCAATTTTCAGCGTGCACCAGATGCTTTTAACTCCCGTTGTGGGCAGCCTCGCCAATACGCTGCGCAGCTTAGAAGTCTTAAATGGAGTTTGATGTTCTTTGCAGAGAACAGCTCTGCTGCCTAATTATGATAGCATGCAATTAAATACTGCTTTATATCGATTTGGGTAGCTCCTGGAAACTCTGTTTCCTTTAATGATTTTTAATAGTCTCAGGGTTTGTTTTTCCTGTGTTTGTCTTCCTGTCATATTGGCAAAAGATAGGAAGAAAATGAGCTGGGACATAGGAATCCCAGTAAAAATTTCAGGGGGAGGGCGAGAGGTGACTCATTAGCGGGTCTTTCATCTGGGTTCATGCTGGGTCATGGAGTCAGGGGTCAGGAAGCGAATGGGAATTCGTACACAGCTGATGTCTTGTATAATATTTCAGAAGACTATTAATTGACAGCAGCTTAGCCCTGGGAGTTTGGGCAGAGGTGTTCAGCGGGCAGGCTGACGAGGATTTGGAGAGAAAATGTAGATATGTAAAGTATATATAATACATTACAAGTAAATACATGTATTTATATATGTATATGTTTCTATATTTACTTGTAATATATACATTTACTTTTAATCTTTCTGTTTCCATTCTAACACCTAGAAGCCTGATCTTAGGTCTCGTTGAATACTCCCTTATTTCCCTTTTACTGTTTGAAACATATTGATGCCGCAGGGAACAATGTGAAGCACAGTGAGAAAACAGCCCGAGGGCTGCTGTTCCTGTAGAGATAGTAGGATCAAGGTGACGCTCTGCCTGATTTGACCTACCGGAGCTGCACATCCAGAGCAGGTTTTGGTAACTCCCCGGGGAGTGTTTGCAAAGGACTAGGTTGGCTTTTGGGCAAGGGCTCCTCTTTGAGTCTGGAGCTGGCACCTTTCAGAAGGGTGGATGGATGGCAGAGGGAAACCTTCTCCACTTTCACCTCTATAGGCAGGCCCTGAGGTATCCTTACAGGTATGCTGATCTCATTCCCCATCGCTGCAAGTTTTATAATGACTTTCTGTCCACTCCACTTGTGTGCATATCTGGGGTAGTCTTCCTGCACATAGGATACATTCTTTGTGAAGAAAGCACAGTGAAAATAAGGAATTCAGCATTTTCCAAGTGCCAAGCAGTTTGGTGCTTTTCTGATGCTTCTAAACCACAGAACTAGAACCACAGTTGTGACCAGAAGGTAATAAATAGCCCTGATGTTTCTGCCCCTTGGCTCTTGTTCATACACGTTGGTTTTCCCTGGCCATCTGAAGGGAGGAGGTTACCCAGGCAGCATGTGAACTACCAACAGTCTTCACCTGCTGAAACGTCTTTGCCCTCCCAAGTTCTCCCATCAATGTTAATGCGGTCAGCAGATGTTCAGATGATTCTCACTCGTGTGTCCTGTCATCACTGCATCTCTGAAGAATCATAGAATCGTAGAATTGTTAAGGTTGGAAGGGACCTTTAAGATCATCGAGTCCAACCATTAACCTAACCTGACAAAAACCATGTCCCCAAGTACCACGTCTACCCTTGTTTTAAACACCTCCAGGGATGGCGAATCCACCACCTCCCTGGGCAGCCTATTCCAATGTTGGATAACCCTTTCAGTGAAAAGTTTTTTCCTAATAGCCAATCTAAACCTCGCCTGGCTTAACTTGAACCCATTTCCTCTCGTCCTCTCACTTGTCACTAGGGAGAAGAGGTCAGTCCCCATCTCTCTACAACCTCCTTTCAGGCAGTTGTAGAGAGTGATAAGGTCTCCTTCTCCAGGCTAAACAATCCCAGTTCCCTCAGTTGTTCCTCATAAGACTTGTAAGAGATTCAGTTGTCCCAGACAAAGTAGAGAAGCTTGTCCTGAGGGTTGCTTTTCTGCTGGGAGCTAGCGGCACCTTCGCTACTGGCTCCAGCTGTTGTAGGTTTGTAATCTTAACAGAAGCAGGGGGGTGATCTACACCCACAACTTTCACAGAAATGAGGTTTATTTAAAATGCAGCTTTTTCTTCCTGGTTTTGTAGCTGTGCTAGAAAGCAATTACACATGGATTTATTTTTCCTTATCTCTTGGATTATCATCGTCTTCCTTCCTTCCTTCCTTCCTTCCTGGATGAATTTATCCAGTGTTCTGATTGCAGCTCTTTTTTTTTTTTATCACCTCCTGTCTATAGGGCTTACGATTTCGTATGTTTAACATAATTGAGCTGAGTATTTTGCAGCAATTGACAGTGAAGGTAATTTTCCACTGCTTGATGGGTTAGTTACAGTGAATCTTTTTGCAGTCTACTCACTTCAGCTATTCACTGTTTTGGCTACAGATCTGCTTTCTTTTATTTGTCCTTGTATTTTCTTTCTTTTTTGCAATGGAGCCACTTATTAAAGTGACTTTGGAGAGGGGAAATGGAGACAACATTTTAGGTTTTAAGAAACTTGCACAGAGATTCAGGCAGCTGGTCTGCATCCAGAATGCAAACAGGGTCATGAGTATCTTAAAGAACAACCGTTTAAAATACCAGGGCATCAAATATCTCTTCAGTCTCTTTCTTTGGACTGGGTTTGGAAGTTGATTGTAGGGTATTAGTTATTTCTGGGCTCATGTAACAATTGCACAGGGAACAGGGAGGAAACAGAAAAGAAAAAAAAAAGATTTTTAGGTAAGTGTTTAAGAGAAAATGGTATTACATGATTTTAAAACAGAAAAAATAATCTGTAAGTTGCGTGAGACTGTGACCAACAATGTCCTACGGGGGCTGGTCATTAGAACTTGGAGGTCATCATCTTTCCAGAGAAAAACTGCTTTCTTCTGTGTGCATGGGGCTGTGGGAGAGAGGGGTGAGTTTGGTATGCCTAGAATGTGGTAGTTAAAGTAGGAAAAATTCTTTTAAGGCTTTCTGTGAAGTAGGAGAAATTAACGTTTTTACTGAAACATCTTTGATTTTGTTATTAAAGGCAGCTGTATTTTAGTGTGTTTTAGCTGGCTGACATTTACTCTGCGCAAGATTTAAAGCATTTTGTATTGAAAATGTGTCTGCCTAAAGACTTATGTCAAAGCCTGAATCCTGTATGTTACACAGTGCTATTTTGTTTTAGTCTGTGTATAGATACTCTTTGTTAACAATAGAAGGATTTTCCCCCAATTATTATTGAAATAGGACATTTTTAAGAATAAAATAGGTATCAACACAGCTTTACATCAGAATGATGGTGATGTGTGATATAAAACAGTTTGGGTTATTTCAGTGCAAGTGTCTACGTATGCCAGCTGCTATAGCACGTTAATCATTTTTTGAAAAATAACCCTTTTAGAAGTTGTATAGACAAGCCCTGACTGCTTGCCTGCAGAAAGAAAGATGATAAATTAGTTTAAATATTAAACACCAGTTGAGGTGATTAATTTTTAATGAAGACAATGAAAAACTGGTTTTGCTTGTATTCCCTGGAACAGCCTTTCAAAAGCTTTGCTTTTTTGAAATTGTTTTTTTCCTATGTGTGTGGCACAGGATGTGTGACTTGGTTCACAGCAGGTAGGTTCGTTAGTTGGCTTTTCTGGTATAATATCCAGCTGTGGAAAGCTTATAAATATTGGTATTTAGGTCATCTTAATTAGGCATTGAAATAGAGACTTAAGATAAAGTGCAGTAATTGCACATACTCCGTTGCGGCTAAGCTTCTTCAGTGAAAAGAGGGTGCAATTCGCGGGCAGCATGAACTGATTTCAGCAGAGTTACTGCGAATCTACCTCACCGGGTGCTTGTGCAGGGAGCTGAACCGATTAAAAGTAACGATTTTGGGGAGACATGAAAGCTGTGGCAGTTTTCAGCTGAGTTGTGTGCTGGACTGGGTATCCTCACTCTCACTGCTACAGATGCCAGCACAGGGGGAGGGATTGGGCTGGGGCAGGACCCCATTTATATCACTGCAGGCTTCTGGGGGACCTGTGCTTCGTTGCTGCTGGTGGTTTGGGGAGGGAGGTTCATCTGCTTTTATCCAGAGTTGTGCTTATATTCACACTAGTTGAGAGGGACCTCAGGTTCTGGTGCTCCTCTCCCAAGGAGCAGACTTACGCAGACTCACTTGCTGTGTTAGGTCCCCAAAATACAACAAAGTCACTACTGGTGAAAATCAGCGTGAACTCTTTTGTGCCAAGAGGGGTGGCAGCGATTCCCGTCCCGCCTGTGTTGCATTCAAGGTTAGCAAGTGAAAACCAGGAGGCAGCATCCCTGGTGTGCTGGGTTTAAGAAGTTGTGACCAGCAAGGGATGCCAGAGGAATTGGAACAGTCAGCAGGCAACTGGATGACCTGTGTTTAACACTGCCCTGGAGCTGATGAAATGTAGTTGCCTGTATTTCTGCCAACCAGTGCATCTGCCTTAATAACAGATGGAAATGTAAGACATGCGATCTTCAAACCCACCTCTGCCAAGCCATTGGCAATGAGGTGCAGCGTGATGGGTACCTTTGGGCAAGGAGAGGCTTGGAGGAGGGCTGCGGTGGTGGCTCGAGTATGCACTGAGTGTTGTACAAGCGCCTTACGGCATCTTAACAGGCATCTAGGGGAAATACTGTGTTACTACTTTGATAAGTTTAATACAAAGAAGGTGGCAAGGTTGTACTGTTGTTTTTCTGTCTTTGACTAACAACACTCAAAGTATGCCTTTGGTGTTGTTAACACCACAAGATGGGAGGGTACCCTCATTTAAGTGTGTTATTAAGCTAATGACGTATAAAGAGGTATTAAAAAGCAGCAGCTATCATCTGCTACATCAGTGGTGCTGGTAGTTGAAACTTCCAACTTTTGTTTATGGACCAAGGTAACTGGAAATGGAGGGGGAGCTCCTCCTGGTCCGAATTTCTCCCTCTGAGGGCATCTCTGTGTCCTCTGACTGTGGATGGAGCCGAGGGAGCACCCGTGGGCGCTGGAGACAGATGTTTAGTCTCTTCTTCCTTGTCTATGCCCACAAGTTCAGCACACCCTGAAATGCAGATTTATTTTTTCTTAGCATTTTGAAGGTGTATCCTATCTTGTACCAGATCTTCTTAAATTCTAGTTTAGACAAAGCCTGAGGGGATTTAGGTTTACATATTTTCCTAAGAGGATTACACTTCACACTTAGTTGCTCTATAAATTGTTTGAGGGTTTTTTTATGATTTTCTAAGTGTACGAAAAGCCACATGCACATTCAAACTGTCCTGAAATGTGTTGTCTGGGGGTTAGTGATAGAAATCTGGTATTTGAACTAGTAGTAAACTGAATCACTGAACTTCAGAGTTATTTCGAACTGAAAAACATTTTGGTAATCAGATTTGCAGCACGGCTGCAGGAACAGTTGTAGCAGCACAACTGGAGGGGCTAGCAAATTGCAAGAAGGATTAGAAACTGCTTACGCTGGCGTCAGAGGAAACAATTTATTGTGAAAATACAGCCCAGGAAATAAACTAATGAACACCCTCCCAAGCATGGGGGTGCTCATAACATACTGAGATTCTAGAAACTCTTTGCTTCCAGATCAGGGGAGTAAGACGGCTCAGTGGGAAGGATGTGGGGAGGTACTGTACACCTCAGCTATGGCCCCTAAGAGCGATGGGTGCTGACATTTCCCATGCCAGCCGGGTAACCGCCTTTGCTCTGCTGGCTGTCGCAGCTGCTTAACACCCAGCGACGGGGTTGTTCTGATGATTGCCAGCTTAATTTTTCATTACGTGCCTGCAGGTGGGCTGTATCTTTCTTACACATTTATTTTTTGTATTCATGGTGGGTTTTGGACGGCTGGGTGCAGCTTCTCATTTTGTACTGCTGTTTTTCCATTATGGTAGTTGGTGAGTGATCTTTCCCTGTCCTTATCTCGAGCCATGAGCCTTTCGTTATATTTTCTCTCCCCCGTCCAGCAGAGGAGGGGGAGTGACAGAACGGCTTTGGTGGGCACCTGGTGTCCAGCCAGGGTCAACCCACCACTGGGTGTTTGGAGGTTGTGCAGCAGCAATTGCTGCTAAAACCAAGCCTGTACCAGACTTCTTCCCTGCTCACTACACAGTCAGAAAACTTGAAATGCTAAGGTCCCCTTATTTTATTTCACAGAATCACAGTCACAGAATGGTCAGGGTTGGAAGGGACCTCTGGAGATCATCTAGTCCAACCCCTCTGTCAGAGCAGGGTCACCTACAGCAGGTTGCACAGGACAGTGTCCAGGCGGGTTTTGAACATCTCCAGTGTGGGAGACTCCGCAACCTCTCTGGGCAGCCTGTTCTAGTGCTCTGCCACCTTTAAAGTAAAGACATCCCTCCTTGTGTTTAGATGGAACTTCTATGTTCAAGTTTGCACCCATTACCTCTTGTTCTATCACTGGGCACCACTGAAAAAAGACCATTCCCATCTACCTGGCACCTTCCCTTTAAGTATTTGTAAGTATTGGTAAGATCCCCCCTCAGTCTTCTTTTCTCTAGACTAAAAAGACCCAAGTCCATCAGCGTTTCCTCAGAAGAAAGATGCTGCAGTCCCCTAATCATCTCTGTAGCCCTCTGCTGTACCCCCTCCAGCAGTTCCCTGTCCTTCTTGAACCGGGGAGCCCAGAACTGGACACAGTACGCCAGATGTGGCCTCACCAGGGCAGAGTAGAGGGGGAGGATGACCTCCCTCAACCTGCTGGCCACACTCTTCTTGGTGTACCCCAGGATGCCATTGGCCTTCTTGGCCACCAGGGCACATTGCTGGCTCATGGTCATCCTGTTGTCCACCAGGACTCCCAGGTGCCTTTCCACAGAGCTGCTTTCCAGCAGGCCAGCCCCTAAAAGATAAAGGAAGGATCTGACTCAAACATAGAAAACTGGTTTAAAACATGAGTAAACTTATCTATGCTGAGCTCTCTTTTAAACTGCTGGTTTGTACCCAGTGCTGCCGGCTCTGTCATCCTTCATCTCTCTTGAGTCATTCCTTGGAGGAGTGATGAGATGGACATTACTGAGAAACGAGTGGCATTTATTTGGTAAAGAGGGCAAGGGGCAGAGAGAAGTGTCCCCTGCAGCAGTGTGAAAGACGGGCAGTCTCTGTAGATCTACATCTGCATTATTTTATCAAAGAACTGTACTTGTAGCATGGCAAGCTCTACCACAGCAAATGTGGGACTGGTGTTAGGTGGGTGTTAAACCCTTGAAGGAAGGAAAACCTGAAAGCACAAACTGAGGAGGAGCTGTTGGGAAGTTTTGACTTTTGCGTTGCTCTAGAAGCTTGTATGGAGTAAGTTTGCTTCTGGTTGGGATCTAATTGATCTAGTAAAATAAGCAGAACAGAACAAAATTGATTAATATCCAAAGTTATGGCTCAGCTAGTGAACCGCAATTCGTGAGCTTTACTAAACAACAACTCTGAGGACTTTCTCGTGCCCTCTAACCCATGGCGATCTTCTGTGTTCTCTTTTCTCTGCAGACGTCGGCTGATCTCTCAGCGATCTTCTCTGGAGACTCTGGAGGACATCGAGGAAAATGCCCCACTGCGGAGGTAATTTTATTTACTTTCTCTGGTTACTTGTCTGTACAGCACGTGCACGGACAGACTTGCTGTCCCTGCGCATGTTGCAAAGCAGCTGGGTGTTCACCTTAAGATGTTCTTCAAAGTGGGTGAAGTGAAACCTCACACACCCTGCAAGGTGGTAGATGACAGGAATTAAATGTTCCCTGGCTTTAGGTTATTAAATACAAAGTCAGTATTTAAATAAAATGTCAGGAAATAAAAGGTCAGATTTGATTAATAGAGAAGTTTAGTTGTCACTAACAGGAATGACCAGCCTCTAACATAGTACCTTTAAAAAGTAAGTACAACTGGTTTTAATAAAGTAAGCTTTTGAAGGCTGGTATTTTTAGTATTCTTATTTTCATGTATTTTTATCATTTGCTCCTTCAGCACACACAAGCTTATTTTCTTAACTAGTGTTACTGTCTTTCTGTGTTGGCTGGTAGGTTTGTGACTGCTACCTCACTAATAAATCTGCCCCCATCCTTGTTATATCGGCAGCTTCAATGCGGTTATATTTCTGCAGCCAGGAGGCCACAGCTTCTCTGGGGACCGCAGTAATTAGTCACTAGGCAATCCTCTGGGGTGATGGAAAATGGAGCAACTGCTTAACAGTTCAGAAACAGGCTGCTCAGTAATCTGACCAGTGTGTGCTATACTTCCCCGGTCAGCTGTTCGGCAAGGCAACAGCTTAATTTTGAGTGTCTCTTTGTCTTGGGACCTGTAATTCAGCTGGTTTATATTGATGTTTAGCCTATAGCCTTGTTTATCCACGTGCAGATTGGCTGTCTCTCCCCACCTCGAAGCAAAGGCTTAATGGCAGAGGCTGTACCAACTGGCCTATTACCAAGGCTTGATTATTTTTACCAAGCTTACTGTTGAATGCTTACCAGCATGTTATGAAGTGTTCTCATAAATGATTCAAACATGTATAATTGGCAAAAGATCTAAACAAAGTATGGTTTGCGAGGCAGTATTTTTACTTGCTAATTTGCAGAGTTATTGGTAGAACCTCTCTCTTGGTGGTATTTTCCTGTGAAGAAGCTAACAAGGCTAATTGTCTCACCCTCTGTTTCCAATCTCGAGGGTTTTACTAACAGGAGTAGGCAGAAATGTCAAAGTGATGGGGTTGTCCCCCTCCGGGGTGTGCCCGTGCAGCGTGGTGGCGTTTGGGTACAGGCAGTCCCTGGTGGCTTGGGACTGGTGGTCTGTGGTGTTGATCCAAAAAAAAGGACCTCTTGGGGTCGGGAAGCTGCTGAACTCTGCCTTTGCATATGAGAGAATGGGAAAAAACGGGTTACAGAGGCTCAACGCAGGGGGACTGTGCTGTTCCTGTGCGGCGGCGGCGGATGCTTGTCCCTTAGCTCCCACAGAAGATGCGGCGGCTGCGGTCCAGCTGCCCCGGCCACGCAGCGAGCGCAGGAGTTATCTCTGGTGCCTGCGCACCATGCCTTGTAACAAAACAGCACTGAGATGAAACAGAGAAAGCTTTCGCATGGGTTGTGGTTTCAGCTGATTAAAAAGAGCAAGGCTGGAAAGGCAGGGATATTGCTGTTTGTCTCATCTCTCTTCCCTCTGGCAATTTCTTTCACTAACTGCAATTTAAAAAGTGCGTTCAGATATAAAATAGATTTAAGGATTAATGTTTTGAAGAATGATTTTTTTTTTTTTTCCTGAGGTAATTCATTTATTTTCGGTTGTTTTGTATGCTGTCAGGAATGTGAAAAGTAATATTTAGAGTTAAAAGCAAATAGGAATTATCCTTGCAAATGAGAGATTTTAAATCTTTCTAAAATTAAAACAAGAAAGAACTTTCCTCAGTAGCTCCTTTTCAATAGCTGAGGAGGATACAAAAGTGTGGGTGTTGGTGTGAGGGGGGAAATCGCATTTACCAGGTTTTGGTTTAGTTTAATGTTTGGTTTTTTTTTCTCTGGAAGCTTGGGCTAAGCTGTCACAGCAGATTACAGGAAGTTTTATTTTGCTGAGATTTTTTTATTATGTGTGTTTTTGCATGAAGGGAGGGGTGGTGGTGCCTTTTCTTATTATTTTAAATATTTTTTTTTATTTGAGCTGTCGCATTTCCAGACTGTCTTTATTGTTTTTGCTGATTCCTAGCACAGGGTGACTTGAATCATTTGTCTTGTCTTTCCTTCCTGCCTTTGTGTAGACTTCTTGGCCATACAGCAGGGAACTGAGTACGTTTTTATTTCTTTTCTCATCCCCCCCACCCCGCAACTGATTTATTTTTCAGATGTCGGACACTCTCAGGATCACCCAGACCAAAGAACTTTAAGAAGGTTCATTTTATCAAGAACATGCGGCAACACGATACCAGAAATGGCAGGTACTGTGCGTCCAAAGGCTGCTTCTGCAAAGGCAATCCATGGGGCGTGAGGGCAAGGGCAGGGTCAGTATCCCCGTGCAAGAACACAGCGTGCCGTTGCCACTTACCGCATGTATAGTAGTGTCCTTTAAAATAGTCTGTGAAGGTGCAGGCTGCAGTACACGCTCCTTCCTCGAGTGAAATACGAGCCAATGGAAGTGCTAGCCCATAGATTTTTAAGACCTGAGTCTCCTTAATACAAATAACGTGCCTAAGAGGAAGATCCGTGTGGTGCTGTCGAGGCATAATCTGGTTGCATTTCTTTGAGGGTAGTGCTAGGTGCTAAGTGTCAGAGGGGCATGTGGCAGAATCTGCCTGGAACAAGTTTACCGACGGCTGAATGTTGTTTCAACATCTGTTAGGGCACACAAAGTGCTGGTTGGTGAAGGCGCAGCTGGGGATGGTTGTGGCAAGGTGAGGAGCAGGATCCTTGTTTTCAGGGCAGAAGCAGGCAGAGAGGCTCCCGGGGTCTGTGTGAGGGGTGCACACCCCATGCTGGGACACGCGCTGCCCAGATTGCAGCCATAGGCACCGATGGGACCCGTACAGCAGCAGTCGGCCGGGACTTCCCTTACTGCAAAGGCACAGTGCCTGTCGTCATGTTCACATCAGCAGAAGAGGTTCTTTATTGCAGTATCATCCAGCTCAGAGGTGAAACTAGCTCCTCCCTGCTTATGAAGAAGACATCTGCCCTCTCTGTTTTTTTCTCAAGACAATTTCCCCATGTGCCTTACGATTTTATTCTGGTCCTTCCAAACCTGAATGGGTTTTAAATAGGCTACCTGAACAGGTTGCATATAGACTAAACCGTCGCACTGAGAGCTGACCCTTGCACGTACCTTTTCTCATACAACTGCCATGGGTGAGAACCACATACGTTCCTGTGGACCAATTTGTGCATAGAAATTCTGACATTATATTGAAACACGGGTTTTATGAATTGAATTCTGGTAGATATGACATGGCTCAAGCAAAATTTTCCTTGCCTTTATTCTCACATGTACAATTAAATGCAGTGAAAGGTAGTAATCAACATAAATATTGCAGAAGGTGGCTCTGAGAGATGACAGCTTTTTAGAAACAGCTTTTGTAGCAGACAGACGCGTGCAGAACTGTTGACTTGACAATTGTCTGACTAACAGCTGCTTATTGTCTTTACAAGAAATACATGTGGAATCAAACGCTGAAAAGCATCCCTCTAATTTTAGTCGGTTTTGTGCATAAATAGATGTATGCTGTGGGAATTTCTTACAGCAAAAAATACTTATTCATAAGGTATTATGCAAATTCCACAGAGTAATTTCTGAGATGTGTATATAAAATACATGCATAAACTTGATAGAAGTATTACCTGTGAAAAAGTGAATAAATATTTGATTTGTAAACTCTTTTCTCCATCTTTTGCAAAAAAAGTATTTGTAGGATATATGCAGCATTTTATCTTAATTCATAGATCAGTCGTTAGATAATATAACTGAATATTTTTCTTCCTAAGAAAACAGTGAGTAAGCTTCTGTTATTCAACTGGCTTCTTATCTTTATCAGCAGACACAGTTTTCCAGAATATTTCCATAATCATAATAAAGATCTCTTTATCTAGAATACAGAGACAATAAGAATAAGATACACAGTTTTGGAAATGCTTTTCGTCCTATGGACAAAGAGCCACAGCGATATTACCTAACAATAAAATGCAAAGTCAACACTTTGTGTTGCCCCTAAGGCCAGCTAAGTCTAGCAGTAAATAATCTGAGCACATACCCTGGTTTTCTGAGGGGTCTGGATGCTGTTGCAGTCACTGAAGTTAATAGGCGTTCTGGTTGAAAATGACCTCAGGGAAGTCAGGTGGATCTGCTTTATGTGTTCATCCTAAAATAACAGAGTTTCTGAGTACCTTAAAAGCAGGTGTCCTCCTTCGTTCCCTGTGACACGGAGGAGCACAGCTATTGTGATGGATAGAAAACCTTCCTGGGGCTCCTTCCCATCCCTGGGACCTCGTCCCAGGCACCTCGTGCACGGTCATGCGGGACGCGGGTGCTGAGCCGAGCTGGAGATGGGCTCTCTGAGCTCTCCGAAACCCCTGACCCTTCTGTCGCGGCATGACAGCCTTTCTTGAGGAACTTGAGGAACCCAGCTTTGAAAACATCTACACAGAATATATTTCTGAGTAGTGAATTAATAGCTGGGCTTGAAAAAAGCTAGCGCTTTCGGTAATTGTTTCACTGGCTTGTGACTGTGAGTGTCACAGCAAAGAAAACTGCAGTGTGGATGATAGCCTGGGGCTCGATCCTCTGCTAACTGCCCTTATTTATGGCACTCAACCCGTGAAGTGAGGTGTCCTTGTCCTGCGGCACTGAGAGCTCTTCCCGGGGATGGCACACGGTGAGCAACGATGCACTGGGTCCAGCCTTCGGCAGTCCGGTGACAAGGCAGGACTGTCTGTGGTTAAAATCAGAGTTCAGCTATTTCAGCACAGAGAAGAACCATCGGTACACAGACCGCAGCTTATCAGCCAGTCCTTGTAAATCTTCCTGTTGATGGTTCTGTGCACTGGTTAAACCGGTTTCTTCGGATTTGTAGGATGTGGCTTATTAAAGGAGCTGGAAAATTAGTTTTCCTAGACTTTATTACAAAGCAGTCTTGTAAAATAGCACAAAATAAATTTTCCCATTAAAAGACAAAGACAAGTTAACCCTAACATACAAATTAGCACAGGTTGCCACCAGCATGTGGTTTCACCCACTTTACTCAGCAGGTTTATTGGTTCCATGAACTGTGAAGAATAAGATTTCCTATCCAGCAGAAACAGGCCACTGAAACAGCAACCTGAGCCAGCTGAACAAACAATTCGTGGTAAGAGTGGGACAAGAACATTTCTCGAGTCATCCTATATAGCAGATATAAAAGCAGTAAAACAATGCTTCTTTCCCACCCCCATGGCATTGCTTTCTCAATTTTTTTGTTAGCATACAGATCTAAGCCAAGGCCAAACAGCACCCACAGGTCTCTTTGGCTGCCCTTTTAGTTGTGGAAAGGCACACATACGCACTCTAAGAGGTTGACTACTCGCAGCATCCTCCCAGTTCATAGTTACTCTCGGCCACCTTCCAATAGCCCCAGCTTGAATTTGGGAGACTCCAAAATGATGGCTGCTACCCAGACAGCGTCCATGGTTTGTGTGTTCACCTTTGCATGCAGAACAGCAAAGCCCTGGTAGCCAAACGTCGTTAATCGGGCATGAGAAGAGAGGTGACAGTAATCTGCATGTATATGGTACATATGATGTATATCCCATTGCCTGATCGGAGCCTTTTGGTGCAACACAATCAAACCTAAACAGACACTGAAGAAAACAGACATTATTCTTCTTCTAGTCAAGCAAATTACTGATTCTGTTGAGAGCCTTGTGCTCAGTAAGTTTTGTAGTTTCATAGCATACATCTCATTAAAGAAACTGGAAGATTAGCTTTTACCGTCTCAGACAGTTGCACGTTGTCGGAGCTCTCCTGCCAAATAATGGTTGCTCTGAACCATAGTAATTAGTACAACTTCTTGGTGAAATGTGAGAATTGGAGAGTGGAAACCTTTTCATGAAGTAATTTTAAACATGTCTAGGTGGCACGATGGCAGTCAGGGCATGTAAACCCACTCTGACTCAGGCTGCTTCTGATGTTGGAGACAGCTCATTCAGAGCTGAGCAGGATCGTAGATGCCCTTTGCGGAAGAGTTGAAATCCAGGAAAATGCTTTTCTCCCATAAACAATAATTTGATTTTCTTGAACAGCGGTGGGCTTCCGTCACACCTTCTTCTCCAAAGCATACTTTGTGAGAAGCTCCTGGACTTTCTGCTCCAGCAAACCGTTGCAGGCCCTCAGAATTTTTCGTTTTCCATGCATATCATCAGACCTCTAAATAAAATGCCATTTTATCTCTCCATGATGAGCTGCTGACCACTGCCTTACCTCCTTCTCTTCCGTTCCAGCTCTTAAGGTTGTTTTGCACCGGCCCCCTCCAGCAGCTCTGCAGATGAGGTTTTGTGGCATCCTGGCAGAGGAGGCTGTGGGCTCTCTCCTGCTCTGCCTGGGAGGTCTTTGTATAAAGATGGTCCACTGGATTATGGAAAGAGAGGCGATACTTGGGTCCCAAGGGAAAGAAATCTGAAAAAAATAGAACCTGGGCTGGTGCTTTTTATTTCCTTTCTGGTCTGATTCCTTCTGATACACACAGCAAGATTTCTGTGGTAACTTCCCACTGTTGTCTTTGCTTGCGGACATGGAAGCACCAGTTTGTTTTTCTTTAAGTATTAAGAGCTGCTTTTTTTTTTTTTTTTTTCCGGGAGGCATAGGGCGTTGGTTCTGTGTTTCCAGAAGCAACCAGGGGGAGTGGGGGGAATATGCTTAGTGGGTACTGTGGTTTTCCGAATTCAAAGATACTTTCTGATGTCAGCCTCGAAATCCGTGCCAAGTTTCATACATCAGCAAACAAGGCTTCCAGTGAACAAGCAAGCTGTTGTGAGTAGCAGCCATTCAGCCATAAGCAGTGGCAAGCACAAAATTAATCATATGCCATTTTTTTTTGCTTGTGGATTGCTTTTCTCAAATCTGAAAAATGATTCCTCCCTGCTCTGTAACTTACTGCTGCACCATGAGACCATCTTACAGGATCTGAGGTATTTACCATAGGTAAGGGGTGCTGTAGCATTCAGACAAACAATGAAATCGTACTTTATCTGCTGCAGGAGAACTTCCTGATGCTGTATGCACGTTTATTATTAGAAACCCTCCTTTATTAAAGGTTAAATACCACTTTGCTTTTAAACATGATTTTAAGGAAGAAAATAGGATCACTATAACAGAATGATCTAGGAGAAGGAAAATTGATCATTCTGCATTTTTCCAAGCGTTACATGCAGCAGCTTTTTTGGGGATCTAAACCTTCTCCAAGAATGATGACTAAGCTGGTCCCTTAAGGAAACAGTGTTTTAATAACAACATAACTGCTACGAGATTTATAGGTTTTTGGACAGTAAGCAAAATAGCTTGCGAGGGTTTGTTGTCCAACTTCGACCAGTGTAGGACAAAAGATGAAAAATTCAGGTGAAATCGTCACATTCAGATCTGTGGCACACAACGTCAGAAAAACCAATGTTGGAGAGCAGACCAAGGAAGTGCAATAGCCCCGACAGCCAACCTAGCAGTAGGTCCTAGCATGTGGACCACAACTCTAGATTTTTAGAAGGGTAAAAGATCAGTAAATTCTAACACTAATCAGATTAGAAGTTGGCACAAATTGCCATCACTGTGTCTTAAAGGAATTTGAGGGGATGCAGCCCATTGGCCAACTTTAGAGGGAAGAAAGGTCATTTTAGTGTGCATTGTACATTTGTACAGTCATCGATGTCCTGAAGGTAATAAAGAAACAGGATATACTTACAAACCATTATTTATTGGCATTTTATATCTTACATCTTGATCAAGCTTCTCTTGGCTTCTCGCCAATCTGCATCTCCCCAAACTATAATAATGTGGCTATTGGCAGTCCATGCAGTTTTATGGAAGGTGGGTCTTGACCTCAAGGTGGTTTTGGTGTTGCTTAATGATACATCAGAGCTCAATGGCTAAAGGTAGTAGTGTGGCTGTAGAACAGATAGGTTTGATTTAAAACAGATAGTATTTGATTTAATGCCACAAAGTGACTTTGCAGATAAAGCAGAGGTTGGGAGACTGGTTAAAAACACAGGGCGTTTGCTGTAAGAGTGCCCTGGATTCTAAGATAAGCTCTGTGCAGGCAGATAACGTATGCTTTCGTGTAACATAATCTTGAGCTACCTGCCTGTAAGGAATGAAGGCGAGCCATGCTTAGAGGAGGGATTCAGCCCTGACAGTTAGTGACTGAGATACACATGTGGTGGAGGAGAAGGCCTGAAGAGCTGTGGGATCGGTCATGCCTGAGTGTCAATGCAACATCATAACCAAGAAGGCTGATGTGATTTCTGAGCACAGAGGCTGGTGCATCATCACAGCTAGACACTGATCTTAAAGATAAAACTTAAAGATGTGATGTATATATCTGCTCTCTGTGCAATTGCTGAGGCTGATGATATTGCCTAGAGACCAAGAAAGATGATGGGGAAAAGCTGGAGAAGACTCATGGAGGAACCTGGAAAACAGTGAAAGGATCTGAAAGCTTGTGATAATAGCAAAGTTTGACTTCATCCATGAATCAGGCTATTTCAGGAACAGGAAGCCGAAATTCAAAGGAGTCGTTTGGTTTAGCAGAGAAGGGTCATGACCAGCAGCTAGAAATTCTTGTCCAATAAATGCAGACTCCAAGTCAGCCACAGAGTTGTGGTGTGCATCACAGGTGGTGGTTGGTGTGTATCACCTGGGTTCCTGCTGGATTTGTCTGTTTAGTTTCAGCCATAGTGGTGAGTTGTCAGAATGGCTCCTCACCTCTCTGGGTGGACTCCTTTCACTAGGACTGCTTTCACTAGAAAAACATCTATCCTGGATTCCAAGTAACGTATTCAAGATAACCTTCCTAGAAAGCCTGCAGAGGGGATGGGACTCCACTACTCATTCGCTGTGTAACGTATGGCACAGGCTTCAGCACTTCTGTAAAGACTCAGTAGCGCGATACTTTACCTGTGAGATAAAAAAGAGGAGGGAGAAATCATCTGTGATGGAAGTTTTATAATTACGAATTCCTCGACAGTAACATCTCTTGCTTTGCTTGTTGTGGTGGGATTTTTAAATTTTAGTCTTTGATTTCTTTTATTTTCTTTTATATTTTAGAATAGTCCTTATCAGCAGCAGAAGATCCTTCTGTAGCATATTTTCAGTGCTGCCATATCGAGACTGTACCCAAGTCGGGTATGTATATTTATACATGTACTACATAGTCTTTTTGGGCCTGCATGTAGACCTGATAATGGACAACAGCATGATGGAGGCTAATGCTTTTACGTATCTGCTCTGAGAAGAGATAAATGCACTCTAGATATATTTGCCTTGTGGAACATTACCAGGTTAAAGCTACAGCTCACAGTCTCCAGTTTGTTTATGTGTGTTGTGGTATCTTTGATTATTAAACTGCAGAAAACTACCCCTCTGAAATCAATGTTCTTGAAAAATGCACTGTTTTTATTGTTTCTTCTGACTTCACTCATGTTTGACAAAACAAGTACTCAAGACAGCACAACTTTTGTTTTATAAGCACTCTTAGCTTTCGCATTTTTCCACGTAAACATGGTGCTACTGTATCTAGATTTCCAGAACTATATAGAAATATTTGGATTTAAACATAACATCTTTTCATTGTACATTTAGCCATTCAGTCATTCAGTCCGTGGAAACAGATTATTTTGGCTATAATACCATACAGGTACTTAGCTGGTGTAAGCCACGTCTGTGGAGCTGCCTCGCATCCCTCGACGTGCTGAGGCATCAGCCTTCTAGCAGAAAAGTTTATTCAGATTGAAACAGTTCTCCAAAGACTGCAAAAGCTTTTTGCGCTTCCACCGAAACTGCAGAAGTGGAAGAAACTGGATTTGGCTAGGAGATGTTGTCTGGCCGGCTCTGGGGCACAGCTTGCCGGGTGCCTTCAGAGGCGCAGCGCAAGGCTGGGAAGGGCAGTGCTGGTTGCCAGGAGGAGCGAAGCGTGGCCACTGTGGCCGCTCACCGGAGAGCTGAGAGTTGCCTGTAGTTGGGGTCGGCTCATCACCTGCAGGGCGCAAAATCTGCGGGAAATATTCAGCTGATGCACTGAGGTGGGTTTGAAAGACCCGTAAATCACCTAGATTCAAATTTGTCCAGTGCATAAAGGACACTTTCAGCCATCTGTTTAATTCTGGAGAATGATTTGTCACAAACTGCTTGTGCATCAATAATTCAAAATAAAGGGAGATTATTTTTAATGCACAAAGGAAAGGAGGCACCTTTATAGGAGAGTTGACTTGATCTCCTGTCTCTTACAGTAAATTTTTTCCTTTAATTAAACAGGGATGACACATCAGGCAAATTCTTGACAGACTGGCAGCTTTGTTCATTCTTCTTGGGTAGACCGTCAGTCATTTATGGTCATTGCCCTGTGGAAATTGCCTCTTTATTGAAAACTGAACGTATCTTGAAATGCTGATGACTGGTTATACCTTCTAAATTACAGCAGTAATGAGCCCAGCTGCAAACCTAAATACTATTTTAGCGTGTAATGTCTTGTACCATGCTTGCGCAGCAAGAAGGGCACGGGATGAGAAGGTAGCAAGTGCCAGTACAAAACAATCCAGCCCTGTTCCCTTTGCTAAAAAGCCGAGATTAAAAAAAAAAAAACAAAACCAAAAACCGCCCGCTGTCTTTCTTCCAGAGCATTAGAGGAAGAGAGAAACAATTCAGTGGCACCTCCTTGCAGGAACAGCTGGTGCAAAGAACAGATGAGGCACTATGGCGTAAACTGTAGCCAGTCTGTTCAGGCTGCACAGTGCCTGCTTACTGCGTTGCGCATTTTGGATGTGTGGTAGGAGGGGGGAGAGACACTGGTCCCCTGTTGAAGTGCTGTAGTGGCAGCATCCTTTAGCTTTGCTTTCTCTGAATCTCTGGATTGCTGGTGTGTGTGCCCAGGCGAGATGCCCTACCTGGTTTACGTTCTGCAGATGTTACTGAATAGTTTAGGAAAAGAAATGAATCGCTGCAGGGAACTTCGGGCATATCTGCAAGTAGATTGGAGTAAGCCCTGGCAGGAGCCGGGGAGCAAGGTGGACGTACGTGCAGGAGAGACTGTTCCATGTGAGAGGAGCACATGGTGGAGCTGCTGCTGCTTCTCCACCTCTGTTCCAACTCAGGGGCACTGCGGCCAGTGAGGAAATCTCCAGGCACAGCTGTGTTTTGGGGAGGCTGCCAGCCCCCGTTATGTTGTAGGCAGCACAGAAGAGCTCTACTGTATCGATGCTGGCAGCTAAACTGTGCCAATGGATCCACTTAAAAAAAACGATCTGAAAGGCAGTTTCTGCAGACACAGCTAAACTCCGCGTGCTTGGCCAGGGTGGAGGTGGCAGCATCACCCCTTACAAGGAGGTGCAAGCAGTGTGCTCTAGGCTGTGGCCCTCGCTTGCCCACCTTCCATACTGAGGTCAAGCTACAATAGCAAGAACCCTCCTCAGGCCCCCAAACTGTGTTTTTAAGTGGTTGTACAAATATGAATGGAGGTGTAGGGGGTTCGAGGAGGAGAGCCGTGGAAGTACATGAGAGGATGAAGTTTGAGCTGTTCCCTGGAATATGTTTCCCAAATCCCCCTTCCCAGCAGCTGGGCAGCCACCACCTCACCAGAGTGCAGCTGGCAGTGGGCTTTTGAAGGGAAACATACTCCGGAGTGGTGCAGAGGCTGCCGGGGATGATGGTAGGTTTTTCTACCTGCGTTTTCAGAAGGCTGATCTGGTAGTACTTGCTGGGGCTGAGAAGGAAGGACAGCATGTGCTGAGGGAATTACATTCTCTAGTTTTCTCTGTTACGCTGAAGAGAAGTGAAAACTACAAAGCAGAGAGTGACATGGTAGGGAGAAGAAAAGTCATGAACAGAAGTAATTGCTAGAATTTTCTGTCCTCAAAATTTTGTCTGTACCTTGTATCTGATGGGAACCTAATGCTTTAGCTTATAGTGCTTTTGTGCGAGGGAAGAGGGAAGAATTAAAACTAAATTGACACAGCTTTTGGGATGTGTTGTCTCCTGATAGAGTCACTGAGAGGCAGGTACTTTCATGGATCTGGGCCATGCACTTTCCTCTCCAGGTCTGGCTACATAAAGATTGCTGGCATCTTTGCTGGTGGTGTGAAGAAAGGCACAGCTTCACCTGTTTCCATGGCCAAGAGTAGGGTAATGGGCAGGACCAGAGCTTGCTTTTCTTCCCCCATCTAGACCAGCAGAGCAGCTGTGAGAGCAGACATAGCCAAGTGAAAGCAATGCAAGGAAGGCTGTACTGCAAGTCAGGAGCTGAAAGAGGTGCTGAGCATCGTGCCTGCTGGCTTCCCTTGGCCCCGCGGCATCCTGCGGTGTTACAGCCCAAAGTCATCAATCAGCCCCTGTGCAGGGTTTAGCGGTGGCTAAGCGCAGTGAGGAGAGGCTTGTCTTGTACAGAGAGCACTGTAATAGTGTTATTGCCTCTGTTATTAAATTAACAGACACACACAAGCTCTTGTCATCATTGCAAGCTGATCTGCAGATCTGTATCACCTACAGGATCCAGCAACACTGATAATGTTGTCCGAATGCTTGGCTTTGATTATGTTTTTATGAAATACAGTCATTGTGTGATGCAAAGGTTAGAGGTGAGGCAATTCGAGTGCTACTGGTGGTACTGCAGGATCAGGTGTGCAGACACAACTCTTTTTTTCAATGTATTGGAAGTCTTCATGGCTAAAGGGTATTCATGGTCTGAATTTTTCTGCTGTGCGAAGTCTTGGTCAGCTGTGAAACATGCATGCTGTTACCACACAGAGACTTTGCAGTAAGATTTGCAAACAAAGCACATGCGTGAGGAGATGCAGCAGTGACTACTGAACCTTTTTTACCACTGTGGAGAGATATTTGTGCTTTATAAAAATTGTTTCTCCTCTCCTTTCTCACCATTCACTGATGGATCATGTTGACACCCCAGTATTCTTTGATACCACTTACAAACTTGAAGCATCATATGTAATGTTATGCTAATACTATTCTTCAGATTCCTCTTTCTTATTTAAATATAATACTCCAAAAGATGGAAGAGCTGCTTTGTGAAGGGTTTTGAAACCAGATTTCTCCTCAGCATCCACTTTATGTCTTCCTTGCAGGAGATGAGAATTATTCCCCACGTAGTTCTGCAGATGGGCAGAAAATGGGAGGTAATGACAGTTATCAGAGGTGCACCTTGTGCAACCCCTGAGCTGCTGTGGCGCACACCTCCTTTGTCAAAGGTTGTCACAGTGGAAGCTCACAGCAGGTGGAGTTGAGCCTTTGTGCCGTTCCTCTTCCAGGACAGGGGGAGATGCCTCAGGTCACTAGCAAATAGCTGCCCCACCACACACCCACTCAGGACATGCATGCTGACCTGCTCTAGGCCATCAGAGGGGATTTGTGTCATGGCAGGCCAAAGAGTGGAGCCGTTTGCAGAGGGATTAAACAAGACTTGAAGGAATTACTCATTTGGACATGGGCTCCAGATGGTTTGAGGTGAATTGGATTTGAGATGGGAGCTGGGGATCAGACGCAGCAGATATTAGCCTTTTGGCCATTAGGCAGGTCATGCTCTGGGTGCTGGGGTCACTACGCATGTCCCCAAAGAAGAAGAACTGTTACAGCTGGGCTCTCCCTTGCAGCCAGCACGGGGAACGTGCCTGCAGGTTTCTGCCCACCCTGCTTCCCAGCATGGTCAGTGTGAGGGTGCTCTGTGGACCCTTCATGTGACCCTAGCGGGGATGGAGAAGGACCAGGTTCAGCTCTGCCTCCAGGTAGCTAACCTGGAAAAGGCCAGGAAAAGAAGAAGGGAACCCATTCACCATTGCTTACCTGCTCTCTAGGCACCACTTCTCCTTCAATATCCAAGGAGATGGTACAACTCTGGCGGTCCTCGTGGATGTTGTCAGAGTCACTCCATGTAGCCTGCAGGACATGGTGACCTGCAGAAAGGCTCTGCATGTGCTTGCAGCCAACTGAGAGCAATCCAGTTCTCATTAGTATTTTAAGGTGCCTAAACATTTTCAAAAAAGGTGATGGCAATGTATGTCTGTCACTGTTAGAGGTGTCATAAAGGAGGAAGAAGGTACGGTATTGTCTTTCCCCCCAGGAAAAGAAGGTAGTGCAGTCAACTGGGTTTATAGTTCTGTTGTGTTGTGTTTTGATTTTTTCTTTGGCACACATCATTATGGTTCAGAATTTAAAAACATGTTTTTGAAAAGGGACTTTTTAGGCTTGTTTTTATTAATGGCAAAAACATTAACAGATTTAAATCATACCTATTCTGATGATATTTTATTTTGTGATGTTGTAAGAACCTTTTGAGAGCTTCAAAGTTCCTGTGAAGTCCTACCCAGAAGATGAATCTAGAGGACGCAGGGGAGGAGGCAAGCTGGTGGTGTCGCACGGGTGCGGCACTGCACCATGGCTGGTCTTACTCTCAGCCACTGGGCTCGCGGTGACTGACTGCCACTGGGACTGGAGGTGATGAGCTACAGGACAGAAAACCCAGAGCATCAGATAGTGCATGTCCTTATAAAAGCGTCCAGTTCACCTCATCTTTTATTCTTCATGGCAGTGAACTCATTAAGTGGTTAGAAACTTACCTGCAGCAGGCATGGCTGCTGAATATTGCTGTCTTGACAAGAGTATAGGTATTCATCCGTCTAAACTTGCCTCCAGTTAAGAGAAACCATGTGATATGAATACTCAAATGGATCGAAGCCCAGGAAACGGACCATTCTTCTGAAGTAAAGCAGCAAGTCATTAGATAAAAAGAATTTGTGTCCTTCTCAGAAAAGCTACAAAGCAGCTTCATCCAGTTTCTAAAGATAAATCACTGCTGAATTCAACTTTGAATTTAACTGAATGCTGGCCAGAACACTAATGAGTTCAACGATGCTGAGAGCAAGAGGTTTTCAATACCATCACCCCAAGTAACATGTAGCCGCAACCATCAATGAGTCCGTAAGCTCCATAGTCCATTCCCAACAGCCTTCGTTACCTAAGCTCTGAAGTCTATGTTCATCTTCAGTGTTTAAACTGGCTAAGAAAGTCGTTTGCAAAGTGAGGCAAAAAGAAGCATTTAGGTGAGGTTGTCTTGCACGCCGCACCCCTGCTGTCAGTTATTTGGCAGGTCAGGTAACAAGCATTGCAACGAGCGTGGAAAATGGGAATATTTAGAGGGGAAATGGGAGCATCTAAATTGCCATAAGGATAGTGGCAATAAGCACACAGCGAAGCAGGATACTCTGTTACGTCCTTCAGATTTGTTACTAAGTTCCTTGCTATTCTTCCCCAACGGAATTTTGTACGCGAGGCAATTTTGATTAAGTCCTCAATCTCGAGTGCTTTTCCTGAGCATTTATCATTCCGTAGGCCTGGGGAAGAATAACTATCTGTTTTTAGCTTATAATAAGGAAACTGAAATATTCCTGCTTTTCTTTACCATTGCCCATTTTCCCTGCTTCTCCCAAACTGAACAAAGAACCAAAACTAAATGCATATTAACTTTACAGAAAGACACATAAATCTGGGGGTTTATTCCCACAACAGGACATTTCGAAACTAATCATCTCGTATGAAATTTATAGAGCCACCGTTACTTGTTTTTGTGAGTTGCCCTGTTCCCTTAGATTGAAATTAAGCAATGAATCTCCAAAAGCTAATAGGTTTAAACTTTGAACTTTTATTCTGTGAGGGCAAAACGTCAGGACAAGAGCTGACGTGCTGACACCTGAATATGTCTGAAGAAAGAAGGATACTGGCCCATTAGAGCCATCTTTCCAGGAGTTTTTCAACCTTCTCTCCCCATAAATTGCCTCTGGAGTTGTTGTTCTAGCAACACTAATGGCAATTAGGGTCTGAAAGCTCTTGATCAATTAAAGCAGGCAGTCTCAGGCAGCGGGAGATCTGCTGCTGGACTGGCTGGCAGCACGTCTTTTCCAAAGCTGTCATTGTCCTTGTCCCTATAAACAGAGACAATAAGTAGAAATTATTTACAGTGACAGGTAAGAACAGTATCTTTTCTTGATATCTCACGAACTGCCTTTGCTTTTAGAATAAATCTTAAGAGTCAGGAATTACTAAGCATAAAATATAGACACAAAAGGCTTGCATATCTAAATAACAATTATCAGATTCCGTTTTGCAACAAGCAGAAGGCTTTTTCATGTATCTAGAAATCTATTTAATATTTAATGGACCCTAAATTATTCACAGGTTAAAGTGTTCAACTGTTGCTGTCATTTAAAGAGCAAGTGCCCAGCAGGAGTCTTGCATGGGGCTTTGTAGATCACATCAAAGCCTAACATTTGATTCATTAAAGAAATGTTATACTTCCAAAGGTAGCAGCATCCAATTTATATTCCGTTAATCCTGGCCTGACTAGTAAAAGATAGGGTGCAATTTCCTGTTTTGATTCTTATCTACCTGCTCAGTAAAACTTTTCACCATCCCACAACAAATTGGGATCCCAACTCACCTGGTACTGTTCCAAGAAAATCTGTGAACTCTTTTAGGTGGAGAAACTGTCGATTTTTTCTGCAGTCCTGGATAACTAAAGCAATATGCTTAGTTTTGAGGGTAGTTCTGCTCAGCTTTCTGGAAATGGTTTGCACAAATACAATATCTAAAGCTTGACATCTATGTAAATCAGGGTAAATTCCCAAACTTTGTCAGAAACTGGGATCTGTTTTTTTGGATCCTAAGGAAATATCATCCCTGATCTTCTCCTTTCCTTAAGCTTTGCCTGCTCAAGTAAAGTGAAGGTAGTAAAATTAAGTTCCCATAATTTATTTTTGCTTTTCGGTGTCTACTCAAATCCCTTAGAAAACTTTGTTAAAAAGCACTTTTGGAAAATAAAACAGGAAAATAAAAAATAAAGAAGAGGATGAAGTTTTCTACACTTAAAAGCCTCTTTGGCAAGGACCATCTATCCTACTCTGCATTTTGTAAACACCTTTACTACTGGATCCTGGTTTGTGCAGTTCCTTAGTCCCATCGGTAATCTAAATAACTTAAAACACAGTGGTTGGCAACACTGGTGCAGTGGCTGTACCCAAACAACCGTCCTGACTGTTCCCCAGGCACAACTCACTCGTTTGCAGATGGCAAAGTGGAGGCGTCCCCCAGGTCTTTCCTAGTTGCTCTTGGAATTTTGGGGGTGTGGGGAGGAAGCAGCTGTGCTGGGGCTCCCCAGGAGCAGGGTGGCAGCCCCTGGGCTTGCTGAGGCACTTGGGGACTTACTTGTCTGTAACAGGAGGGAAGGAAAAATGAAGCGTTGTCCCACACAGACTTGACTAGCTTCATGTTGGTAGTAGTAATAACGAACTCAAAAAGAATAAGGTAAAGTCACCTGGGAATTTCACATTAAGTGTTCAGCGAGATCTTTTACCAGTGAGAGGAGGATGTGCCTTTCAATTTGTACATTAATAAAAAACTGCGCATTGTTTAGTTCTAGTTTTCCTCAAGAGACAGAGTTTAATTCTCTGTTTTATGGACAGGTTTCTCTCCAAACACTAATATTTTATTACTGTTTTACAACAAAAGCAATCACATACTACCTGAAAATATAGAGCATATGTAGAGGAGCAGGACACCCTAAGTAGCCCTTGCTGCTCAGGATGACGGACAGTAACTGTGGTGTTGTTCACAGCGTCCTGAAGGTAGAGTCTTCTTTAGAAACATCAGAAAGACAGGGCAAATGGAGGCCTTAATGTCCATCGATCTTCTGCTAATGTCCAGGGATCATTCCTGTGTGTGCTCACACTTGCCAGCTGACTCTGATCCCTGATCCCTGCTCCCAGCGCACTGATTTCTTTTCAGTCCCCAGAGCTGCTCTTGTTTTTAAAAGGTGCTGTGCTGACTCTTCAAAGGGTGCCGGATTTTCATTTGATGAATAACGGAGTTACCTATCCTTGTCCATTAATTGCATGGAGAAATTTCTCCATGGCTTGTTTTCAAAGTTGTCGTGGCATTATTCCTTACTCTGTGTCTGTCAGGTTTCGAGTGGAAGGAAACTAAACTGTTCTTAGATTATTTCAGGTAGTTCAGATTTTTGTTCTCATTTTTGGGGTTGGAGGCTTCCTCAGGTTGTGTGTTTGTTTCTTGGATAAAACCTGCTGAAATGGTTACTATTTGGCATTTTTCTCTATGAGGAATAGTTCCTTTAAGCATGTACTGCAGAAGAGCGGAGTGGCTAATCCCACGCCTCTGACAGAGGGTTATTTTTACATAATTATTTGTCCAGCCCCTCAGTAAGGCGATATGAGGAAACAAGAATGACGATGTGACCCTGTGCTAAATGAACCCCAGTCAAGAAACTAAGAGGGCTTTGTTGGGATTAGAAACTTGATACAGCCTTTTCCTTTGTCACAGAAGTATGTTTTCTAGCAGATGGACGTGTTGGATTTTTCCAGCAGTAAGGTACATGATTTACTGGGGACTCACTGGTTGCCATGTCTCAGAGAAATAAAATGAGTGACAGGTTGGAAAGGGAAGACGCGGCAACAGGGTGTGCAGAGACACAGTAGGAGACAGCCCAGCCCTGCAGTGGGGTGAAGAGCCTGGAGGGCTTCTCCCGGCCTCCGTGTCAGCATCTCACCCACAGATTTTCAAGCACATTACTTGGACCTCAGCGGAAATCGGCCAGGAAAATATTGTGAGATAAATACTCTGGAGAGTATACAGCTGTCATTTGCAAAGCATAAATTTGCTTATAGTCTGTTTTAACTTCAGTCATATTTTGATTGTGAGGCTAAAGCATGGGCTACAGCCTGCTTGCCTCGGGCATCTCGTTTACCTCCAAGTGTAAGATGGCAAACGGGTCAGTCCTCCTAAAGTAGATCCCCAAGTTTCCATCTCAAGGCAATGGAGAGCTGGGATTCTCCTGCCGGCCTGCAGCAGGAGGGTCACTGGGCTTTGGACACTCCTGCGCTCGGAGGAGCAGGAATCCCTCCTGGATGCTTTCACGGGCAGTTACCTCTGTCTGACGGCACGGGGGGACATGGGTACGTACTCTGGGAGCGTCCGTCTGCTGGATACATGGCAGTCAAGTGTTCAAGCTAGATTGTTGGATGTCACCTGAAGTGTGTATGACTTCCAGTTCCTTCCCAGTGCCAGGATCTGTCAAAGGCACTCAGTGATGGGGAACCTTGCTCTACACCATAGGTGGGGTATGGGGTGCAACCTGGATTTTCTCTGTAATGTATTTTAGAGAACACAAGTGCTGCCCATAGGAAAAGTTGTCTGATCTGTGCTTTGCATGTTTGGATTAATGCTGCTATGCCTTATTTCAGCATTGGGTGGTGGAAGGTAAACAAGGTGTGTGTATTAAGAGCTGTTTCCGCTCTGGTTTCTGTTCCCCAGGGATATGAAGCTGGACGGTGGACGCCAGTGCCATTCTACCGGAGTGTGTCTCAAAGAGATAATTGGTCTTGAAGGTGTGGAGCTCGGAGCGGACGGGAAGGTGGGGATGCTTCAGTTCCTACCCCGTTAGATTTTTGTAATAAGGGAAAAAATTGTGTAACTAATAACAGGCACAGATGCAAAAATAAATTGTAACATGCAGTGTAACACAATAGTTAAAGCACAGCATGTGCAAACTGAAATTCAGGAGGACTGTCTGAGCTGTCAATGCAAGCAACTCTCTTTCCTTGAAGAAATTTGCCTGTGGCAACATCTGAGTCTGTAAAGCATTACTGAATCACACAGCCTTCCCCTGGCTCTAACAGGAGGTATCACTGCAGAGTATGTTGTCAGAGGCTTGAAAATAATTTCTGGTGAGAGTTGTAAGCTGTAACTCCGTTTGCTCTCGATTTTATTTAATAAAATAAATTTTGCTTAACAGTATATTTTTCTGAAGAGCAGGAAGACGGTAGTACAAATCTGATGAGTATTTCAAACTCCAAGAGCGTATTCACTTGAATAGAATAAGCAATTATGAATCTGTAGGGAGAGTGATCCATTTTAAACAAGTATATAGAGGAGAGACAATTCTTATCATAAATTGAAACACTCTTTGCTGAAAGCTTGATTTACTTCGTACAGTGCGGTTTACCCAGTCTGCTGTCATTTATGGATTTAGAGGCCCTAGGTCAATGCTGCTACACATGGTGTGCTCACCTAACCAGGTGTCAGGCCAGACCACAGGCTGTAAATTCCTGGGGACAATCTGTCTGCTTATAAAAAAATGAAAGCTCACATGATTTATTTGATAGCTGTTCTGACCTCCTCGTAAGCTAGTCTAGAGTCTGAGACTCTTTTTTTTTTCTTCAATATATTGTTATTTTTGGAAAATAAACCTATGAGAAGCAAGGCCAAGGGTGAAAGCAGAGAATTGGTAGGCTCTAAAAATAATTTTTCACAAGTTACTCATTCACACTGAGTCCATGTGAGAAGGTAGTAAATGATATCCCACAATCATTGCTGTAAACTGGTAGCTCACTTACAACATCAATAAGACTCTGCCAGACAAAATCCTAAAGGACAAAAATACCGGAGAAATTGCTTAAGTTTAGCAACGTTCAAGTGATTTGCCTCTGGCTGCTCTGTGCTGAAGGACCCATATAGATGATGCTGTTTCAGTAAAGAAGGAGCTGAAACCTGCTACAGAGAAAGTCCACTGGAAAAATAAAAACAACCAAACCTGACCAAACTGACAAATTTTTAAATCTGACCCTTGAGTAGGATTTTGTAAATCCAGTGTATTAGGGCTTGTGTGTGTGTGTTTGTGGTTTTGTTTTGTTGAAGAATTAATGCCTTTGCAAAAGGGTTTTTTTGCATAGATAAACTTACTGCACTGAAGCAAATGTAGGTGACTGGTATTCATTCATCTGTGCCTAACTGTCAAATCCAGAAAATCCTTTGCTAATTTGGCTTCTCTTGCTTCCAATTGGGATGCACCGAAGGCATCCCGCTGCAGCCGAGCTGGGCTGATAGTAACTGCCTGTCCGTTCTGACTTTCTTTTTAGACCGTTTCTTATACACAGTTCCTATTTCCCACCAATGCTCTGGGAACTCGGAGGAACACGATAGACTCCACCTCGTCCTTCTCCCAATTTCGCAATGCAAGCCATCGTAGCCTTTCTTTGGCAAGAGCTAACAGCACCCAGGGGAGCATTGATGCAGGTAACTTCTCAAGAAGCTTGTTTTAATACCCTTGGGTACCCCGGTGGTAGGCAGTTACTGTGAAGGATAGACAGACGTCATGTTTTGGCCCCCTTTTTTGCTTAAATTAAGCAAAATATAGTCTCATGTCATGGGTGAAACACAGCTCATTCACTGTTTGTTTAGCAAAGCTGGCTCACGGATGATGGAAAGTTAAGTAAACAAGGCTGCTGGTCATATCGCCAGCCCCTGATGGTACTCGACCTGCCTCCTCCTGTCACCAGCATTGTTTGTTCCTCCTGCATCAGGCTCATCATTACCTTCCTTTGCTGTGGAAAATTTACAGTGGCAACACGGTAGTCATAAACTGAAGGTGTAAATCATCCTTGTGACCTTTGTTAGGCTGGAAAGGGCAGTGTTTACAAAACTGGGCACAAAGCATAAGCCAAAGCACTATATGCTTAAGATATTTTGGCATGTTAGATGAAACAAAGCAAAACATCCGCATACACAGATGAAACTTGTTGCCGACAATAAAAGTCATTGTGGAGCTTTATATAGTTTTGCAGTTCTGTATGCCCTAAATTCACATTTACCAGGTAATTCATAAGCTTTAGGTCCTCTATATCTTTGCAAATTGTATTAGTATTGAAATACTTAGAGTTTTCAAGATGCAGAGAAATCTTTTGACTCTTTCAAAAATCTTGCATGACAGTTGTCTTGTGCATTATCTGTGAACTCATTGCCACTTCTGTTAAGTCTGGAGATTTCTTGGTGTAATGAATTCCTTTCTTATATTTACCATTGTTTTATAGGTAGCGACCTGGGAGACTTCGTTGAATATGACCCAAATCTTTTAGATGATCCCCAATGGCCATGCGGCAAACATAAGCGGGTTTTAATATTTCCTTCATATATGGTAAGTGCTATGCAAAATTAGGTGCAGCACAGGTAAATTTTGGTAATGATATTTTGAAGGTTGAGGTTACATTTGGTCATATTTTAAGAAGATTATTATTATTTTAATCTACTAATAACAGCTGTTTGGAATGCTTTGTTCTAAATGACAGTTACTTACTGGGACGTGTAAAAACAAACTCATGGAGGTATTACAAAAGTAAACGCTTTTATTACCGCTGTATTTCTTAAATGCTTTAGATGAAAGACTTGTTCAAACAATGCGTTCATTCTCTCGCATTTGGAGGAAAATTTATACTTCCTCTAATTGGCATCTGTTACAAAATAGGAGGATGCCCATTAGGGTTTTTCCAAAGTCACGAAACTGCATTGTGTTTTGATGCTTATCATTCACTCCTTGGAACAGCGCTTCGGTGTCTAGTAGAGCCTTTGTTTCCCAGGTACTTATTTCACCATGGGATAGTCCTTCCTTTAATTGCAGCAATTATGAGCCTGTATGGTTTTCACTATACCCAAACCCGTAACAATACAGACGCGTAACTGTTCCTTGATCTGTGCTCTAACTCAGTGTTTTCTGTGGTGAGAGACTGCTGTAGCCTTTTTTCGGTTGCACCAAGTCTGCAGACTGGTGTGCAATTTTTGGCAGGTCTGCTGCAAGATGCAGTGCTGTCATATGCCTGTGAGCACGTATCTGTCTGAATTACACATCCAGCTGGGAAAAGCTGCTTTTTTTTTTTTTCTTCAGAAGTGGTGACCTAGTACCCATCTATATACAAATGGGATAGGATTTGAAACACTGAGGTCTAAAGTGTCATCCATGTCCTCACTTAACTTGGAACACAGATACGATTTAAGTAACTACTAGTGTATATAAAGGTACAGTCCTTGTAGGATCTTTTCGGCTCCTCACCCTGATCTTTATTTGAGAATAGGGCTCTTGGGTCCTTCTTCTTCAAAATAAATGGATTTTACGTGTTCTATGTAGACTGAAGCTTACCTCCTTGCTGGCAAGAGTGTTGTGCCTGTTGCATAGTAAGGCTTAATCATGCTCTGAGGGTGTGTTTGCGCTAAATTTTCAAGTTGGAAGTCCAGTATGTCCTCTGCTTGCTTTCAGCCAGTTTTATTTTAAGGCTTCGCAAGTTATTTTTTGGCTGCCAGCACACCAAGTGTCAGCCTTTTATGGCAGCTATCTCTGGGTGGGAGAATATTTGTTAGGTTTTGATACAGTTATTGTCATGGACAGGGAACTGTCTTCCCTCAAATGGAAAGATGTCGTTACCTGGCATCCGAAGCAAACATAGCTTTAGCAGTCACGGTTGTGTTTCCAGCCTTCCTGAGGCTGCGAATGTGCACCAGGCAATCTCAGTCCTCTAGGATCACCAGAGATCTTGATCCCTTTTCAACTTGGTGTTGAGATGGACATGGTCGGGAGAGCCAAAATAGGTCAGGGGAGGTCTCCGGCCAGGAGCAGGTATTTGATGCCCCCTTCTTTTCCATGTGCTGGTTAAGCACAGCATTTTGAGGTGCTTTTATTGTGATAAGGAGCTGACTGGGGATTTCCACTGTGACAGAGGTGTGATTAGATGCTTTAAAGGTGAAATATGGACTTCAAGGACAATTGTTAAAATCAGCGTCATTATTTGTCTAGAATATATCTGCGTAGACTGGGGTCTCCCTGCTTTTTCATTTTCTTTAGGGGTTAATTACTGCTGTGTCTGGAAAAATGCCTTATTTCACATTTTGGTTTTTTTTTTTTTCCTGAATTTGCCTTCCAGCTGTCACTTCTTCAGCACTGCCCGAGGGTCTGCAGCACTCGCATCTCCCTCTCTGAATGCAGGCACTAATCTAAGGGCTGAAGGACATTAAGTGCTGTGTTTCTTTTGTTGGCGGGAATAACCGGCAGGTGCCAAGAGCTCTCTTGTCCAAGGTCCAAGGGTTTTGCCTGCCCCTGGTCGAAGCAGCGTAGCTGTGATGCCCCGCAGGAGCTGCAAGGCTTTGCCAGAAACCAAAGAGTGGGTGATTATTCTTCAGGGCTCGGCTGACAGGTTTCACAAGGGGCTGGTGCCTCCTTCAGCCCTGAGGTGGGAGAAAAGGTGGTGTCAGAGTCTCCCGGGAGCTTGCGGGTTAAATAGGATTTTGCAGCTCGGGCTGCGGGTAAGGAGGGCTTGTGCGTTGAGCTGGTGAATATAGGGCCATATTGGCCACGTAGGAGACTTTACTCGCATCCATATTAGACTTTCCAGACTCAGCTGGCATTCCCCCTCCCTGCAGTTCACATCAGCGTGAACGGGAGCATAATAGGCTGTAATTTCAAGTCATTTTCTTCCCCAAATATAAAAATCGGCGTATGTTGCAATTAAAGCAAATTGTAGTCTGAGGCCAGCGGGAAACCTGTGTTTTTTTCCTGACCAAGCAGAGCCATCGCGGTATCGACAGACCTCTGCCAAGTGACCGCAGGGCTGTAGAGCTGCTGGGCGCAGATTGAAACCAGTCTCTGGTCCTGAGTGGAATACAGCTGTAATTACTGCCTCTCGCAAGCGCCGGAGCAGCTGAGAGCAGCTCTGATGTCAGCCCCAAACATTTTGTTGTGTATGGAGAGCTGCAGCTTGTAATTAAAGTTTCGTTACTCTGCCAGCGTTTAGCGTTAACGCTTGGCAGCTGCAAGCTTGTAGATGTCTCACACACATCTCCCCCCGCCTCTTATGGGTGTCAGAGCATTTAATGGGGGGAAGTTGTGTGAATGTGGACGCGTGGCGGTGAGGATGAGTGAGGCTGGATGCTGGGCTGCAGCGCTGACTGCAGAATAGGTGCTACATGCACCGATATCACTCCTGGGAGTCCGGCTCGTGCTCTGCAGGCCGGGATTTCTCCATTGGTAAATCTCCGTTGAGGTCTGTGTGAATGCTGCATCGGTAAACGCTGCAGGCTTTATCCTGAGGCACAGGACAGGCAAAATGTGTGGTCCTGCTTGGATTTTACTCGGAAATACGTGCGGTTAGCGCTCGAGCCTATGTGACATGCGGTTCCCTCCATTTTTGTGGAGCCTGAGTTTATCATCACTGACAATTGACTTTACAGTCTTGTAACTTTACCGGGCTGAATTAGTCCTGACCTGCAGTGGATTTTTAACTGCAAGTCTTCAGCTGTTTTCAAGGAGTAGCTGAGCTTCCTCCTTGAAGAAAGCCGTGGGGAAGGAAGGAGAAGTGCTTTCGGTTTGGTCTTTTTTTACAGCGAAGTTCCTAACTTAAAAAGGGAGTACACTTCCCTGTCGCATTTCTAAAAGTCATACCCACAAACAGCCTGTCAGGGGGTGATTCTGAAAAAGCAGCTTCAATAGTTCCCCAACACAAACTCTACAGCTTCTATTAGTTGTGTTAGTCATATTTAACTTTGGTCTACCCCAGAGGAATTATTTTGCTTTATGTTGGCTTTGTAGGAGAGTCTACAATCTCTACCGCAATATAAACAGTGAGAGGTAGAAGAATTTCATGCTGGAGAGCAGGGGGAGGAGGGAAACTTCATGTCACAGTTAACAGATGTCTTCCTGGCTGATACAGCTAAAACGGGAATTCTTGCAGATTCTTAGATCTCTCTAGAATGGGAACTTTTGTCTACCAGACAGAGCAGCAGTTTCTGTGCTCGAGTTTCACTTTGACAGGGGTACAACCTGAACTTGTCAGTGCCTCCCTGCGTTCCTGCCAGCAGAAACAAACTCCTCCCGTGCAGAAGGGGAAAACTCACCCTGCATGGGGCATGCGGATGGCCCCCGCAGTCCCGCTTTTGTTGGTGACACAGGAACACAAGAGCATCTTCAGCTGGCTGCTCGTGCCCTGCCAAAACTTGCAGCAAAAGAAGAAAAGCCCATATCGGTAGCGTCTTGACTTTGAGTGACCCGTCTGTAATAACATCCCGGCAATATCCGTCTATCCGTGCCCAAAGGAATACACTTGGAAATTCGTTTGGGTACTTAGCTACAATTTCAGTGTATTGTTTTAATTATGTCAAAATAAGTTGGCATCTCTGCACCACTGATGAAAAAGCACATCGCAAAAGTCTGCAGTGCTCTTAGAGCGGGCTGACCGTCAGCCTGCCTTTGCCAGGTCCTGCACTAGTGTCAAGCACAAGCCGGGCTGCGTTACTAAATATTAGTCCTCCAATGTGATTTTAAAATTAGAACTGCTTGTTGCCCTGGCTGTTTAAGTCTAACAAAGGCCCTGCAGGATGATACAGCGCAGTCAGTCTCTCGCTTCCCCGTTCCATCTTTCACAAGGAGCATCAAGGTCAGGAGTACTCCGCTGCAGCCAGCGTCCCTCGCTGCCGTCACCCTATTCTTTGAGCCACTTCCGTAGTTGTAAATTAAGCATCTCCAGACTGCTTTTTTTGTCAGCTGCCGACCTTGCACCCAAAAGTCTGAGGGAGCAGAGGATCACAATGGTGGTATATATTCCTACTTAAACCCTGTGTTCTGTGCATTTGATGCTATATTTGGCTGACAATCCAGTAAAGAACTCTTTTGTAACAATGACAAACTGTATTAATTGAGAATGATTCCAGTGTGTTAACCGTATAAAATAAACTGGCGTCCTTCCATGTACTTTAATTCAAAGAGGCAGTTTTGAGATTACTTGCTTTGTGAAATTCGAAATCTTTCAGTTTAAGATCCTTGAATGTTAATAACTTTCTAACAACAGAAACGTCTTCTTTTAGTCTTCCTTTTCTTTTTTTTTTTGTTGTTTCAGTGTTGGGTTTTTTTATTATAAATAAGCAATCACTCCCATTTTCCATCACAGTTTTAAGCCTCTCCTCTATCAGGATTTCCCATATATATGCATCTTCAGCTGTAAATATATGAATTAGGTTACTGACAGTTCCTAGCTACATAGCTGGTCACCTATGGTATGCATTAAGGTAGCCAGGCAGTGCAGAGTCATTGACTTCTTTTAATTTGTTTCGTGGTTGAGAACTTGCCATCGACCTACCAAAATTCTGTTAAAGGTATCAGTCTTCTGTCTGCTGTCTGTGAAGTAGATTTATCAGGGGTACGCAGTAATGGCAGCTGAAGAGAGCCTGTGTGTATCTTTCATGCTGTTCACCTATTTTATTCTGATTTTATCCTTCTTAAGCGGGAGATAGAGGCATCCAAGGCTAGATCATCTTTTACTGGTAGTGTGCCAAAGTAGGATTTATTTTCAACAATATTTCATCTTGCCAGTCTTTCCAGCCATTTCAGGCATCCTCCCTCCTCCCATATTTATGAAACTATATATACAGCTTTCCTATGAGAAAGCAGCTGCTTGAAAACGCTTGTGAATAACACACAAGCTAACCTCCAAGTTCAGAACTGCCAGCCATGCAAAAAGTGTGCAGAGTACAGACTTCGGCCAAAGCATTCGTCATGTTGTCCAGGCATCTGTCAGCTACCATATATCAAGGCTTTCATTTGTCTTGTGCAACTTCCATTGCCAAACTAAAATATACATACACAGATTTGTATACAGAGAATGTGAACAGAGCTCACGAAGGAGTATCGCTGAATACAGAGAATGTGAACAGAGCTCACGAAGGAGTATCGCTGAATAGCAAAGTGAAATGTGTTTTGTGCAAATAAGCTGTGAGAAACAAGACAGACGTTTCTGGATGACAGAAGTTACAAACATTGGAGATTAGAGTATGAGAGAGCCGGTTTGGTGGTTCCCAGTGCCTCGCTCAAGTGTCTGACAGCTCTGGGAGTGCAGAGTGCCTGCCTGCTAGGGGATAACAATATGTACTAGAAAGCATGTTTGGATAGAAAAATGCTGTGCTCCTTTTAGGGAAATATTTGCAAACCCTTCGGAAAATTTGGGGCATCACTGTTGCACGGTGCTCCTACGTGGGCGATACCAGAATTGTTCCAGACAGACAAAAATCCATGCCGTTTACCGTCATGTCTTCTCAACATGGCAGCTCCATCTGGGACTCGCGGTCAGCTCAAGAGCAATGAAATGGCCTAAAACAGAGAAGAGAAGCGTAAATGGTGAGCAGAGAGCAGGCAGCGAAGGATGACGTTAGGTCGGAGCCCTCCCACGTCAGATCCCAGCTGGTCCTTGGGGGTCGCTGGGCCACCCCAGAGGTTTCCTCCGCTCCATCCTTGGTGGGCATGGGCAGCGGCAGGGGGGTTGCTGCTTGGTGCCGAGCCGTTTGCGGGGTGCAGGAGGTGCCCCGAGCAGGAGCGGGGTCAGGGGCTGGGATTTCTCTGTATCCTCGTGGGTGCTGTGCCCCAGCCACACAGCGAGAGGGGTGCTTGGGTGCCTGGTCGGAAAGGGTTAGAACTGTAGTAACTGATTCAGTCACTGAACAGACACTAATTCAGTATTGCTTTTAAATTACCCGTCAACGGA
>VZSZ01003717.1:67304-96138 GCA_013398815.1 Ibidorhyncha struthersii
TTGGGGGGGGGGGGCGGGCAGATTCTTATCAAAAGGACAAAATTGACAAATCTCTCTGTTTAAAAATAGCCATACCTCATTACCATTTTCAGTTTTAAGCTGTCTGCTTGTTCTTCAGCCTCTTGAGTGCTTTGCTTTAAATAAAATTTTTTAAAAAGAGCTTTCCTCCTCCTAAAGAGAATTTAACTGAATTCTGGCAAATCTCCCGGGGGCCGGAGGAGTCCCAGGTACAACAGATGGTGCCTGCAGAGCGGCGGTGGGGAAAGGTGTACCCCGGGGGTGGGGGGCTGCTGCTGCGGCCATGTGGCAGAGCCCGGGGCTGGGGTCACGCCGACACCTCCTTGTTAGAGGTGAAAGCAACTGCAACTTGCTGTCCGGCATAATTTCTGTGCAGCTAGGTCCAGAGGATGGTCAGGCCCTCCCTCAGCTGCCGTGCCCTTTCTGCTGCCCAGTGGTTTCTGTCGTGCAGGCGAGGTTTCGTGCGTGACTGCATCCCCCGCTGTGCGAGGGAAGATGATTACCTGGAGAGAGCCAAATGCAAGTCTGCCAGAAGAAGCCATGATCACTTTTGAGGGAGATAATTAAGATAAAACTAAGGAGCTCCGCGGTGGTGGAGAGCAAACAACAGGCAGTTAGGCTTGCAGTGAAGCATGAAATAAGGTGTCGTGTAGTTTTACACAGCAGCACCAAGCTCACTCTTTCAAGGATCGCCCAGGACAACCAAAAGATGCTGGTAGTAATGAAAACAATCTTTGGATTTAATAGCGGGTAACCTTTATGTGCTCAGCGTCTCCCGAGTCTTTAAGTAAGAGCAGCATGGACCGATGCTTCTGTACTTTGAGAAGCAGATGGCACTGGTGTAAGTTAATGTTATGTGGCTTGTTTCAATAGTACTCTTACAGCAGTACCCTCTTAATAACGCGTAAAACTCCCGGTGTACCTGTGTGTCAGAAGCACCCAACTTGCTTATGGTCCTCTGGCAACAAAGCCAAGGAGTAGGCAGGCAGGCAGCGACGTCCCAGGGAAAGAAAGGAGAGGAGTATTTGGTAAGATCTTCGTTCTTCTGCTTCGGAGGGCTGAGCCGTGCCAGGCGAGATGAAGTACAGGAGAAGCTGTCTGTGACGGAAGAGCCATGGCCACACGGGTGCGTGTGTACGTCCTTCCAACCTCAGCAAGATTAAAACCAGGCAGACCCACACGTTCAGTAGAAGCCTTTCCCTCCCTCCCTGGGTATGGCAATGTTTCTCCTCCCTGTCTTTTCCTCTCTTCCTTTTATTCAGGTGTGATAGCGCGTTGCCTGCCTCAGCATCAAGACACCGTATGAATTTTGAATTTTTAACCTCAGTGGCACTGCAGTGTCTGCCCAGACCTGCGCTTGAGCTCATCCATGCACATGCAGGGCAGCAGGGGTGGCAGAAGAGGGCTGATGTGGCTTTCTCCTTTTTGATGATTTCTTATAACTGGCAGCTTTCCATAACAGGGCTGAGTTTCCTTAATAAATTATCCCGTTTACTGGGCAAAATTTGGACTGGTGCCTAACACGTAACTGTGTTGGAGGGGGCTCGCAAGCATTTACGCTTAGGAAAACGGCAGGCAACTGTTGTGCGTGACGTGCCCAGCAGAATTACCTGCCAGGACGTAGTGGGGAGCAATTTATCTGGACAGGTAATGTTTCTCACACTGCAAATTAGATAACAGAGTGGACCACATTTTAAAATGTATGTATGACCATAACAACACCCTGTGGCACGAAGTTTGTTTTTTTTCTCTCTATTGTAGTATGTTTGCCTCAAATACTGCCATGTGCTGTTAAGGGAAACACATGCTCTGCTTTCTTTTAAATTCCTATAATTATCCATTATTTCAGTACCACATCTCCTAAATAAAGTGCAGGAAAAGTTAGGTGTGTTTTACTCCCCTTTATACTCATTTCGGATCCAGATGAGAACATGATCACTGATCCATGATCGGATAACCGGAGTTGTCCGATTGCTCTCTCCTCCCCAAGCCATTCCATATACTATTTTAATTATTGGAAAAAAAACCTGCAAGCATATGCAGTCAATCTTTTTGTCTGATTTAGATTCTCGTGAGGATATAACATAGCGAGTCTTCATCTTCTATAAAGGCATAACATGCAACAAGTGTTTTGTATGCCTCTTTCCACGTCTTGTTCTTTAGCGTTAACAGCCCTTCACCATAATATAGGTTAATCATGAACAGAAATTAGAAGGGAAGATTGTTTTACTGGAAGAAGAATGCATTGCACTGCGGACTGCTGCTCTCCCGCTGCCTGTGCTTGAAGCTGGCCGGGAGCTGGGTGCCTGGGGACCAGGTTGTCCCTTGGCTGCCCAAGCTGGGGGTCTTACCTGCTTCTGTCTGAGAGGCAGAACAGCCAAAGCCAGGAAGAGAATTGGCACATGCCCAAAATGAAGGTTGGTTTGTTGTTCAGCTGGTAGGTTTTGGCCACGTGAGTGGTGACAGAGGATTTGGGTAAAATGCTTCCTGGATGAAGTCTGAAGGAACGAGAGAAGTGCTGCACACCCCGAGGTGCGAGCACTGGCGTTGCAGTACGGGCCGGGAGGACCCTCTGCTACTTGGGGAAATTCTTTAGGCTGTGATAAAAAGGAATAGCAAGCTTAATGTAAAGGAAGTAGACTGTATGCTTTGAATGTTATCCTAACTCAATATTTTTGTCCACTTACTGCCTAACTTATGACAGCGTTGCTATCTTGCACTCTACTGAACTGCCATGTAGGCTAATTACGTTTCATCACAAATGTATGCTATGGCAGTCAAGAATTTGTACCAGCAGTTCCTTTGAAGAATCAGTTTGGGAGAAACTCACGATATGTCTCAGAACTGCATGGAGATATGCACACAAAATCTGGTCATCACATCAGTTATCTTTTTTGTTTAACAAGACTTCTCAGCTAGGTTTTACCCACTCAGATTTAGCTTAAACTCACTCTTAGTGATAGTTGGAGGATCCTAATAAGGTCTGTGGTGTTCAGGGCGTGTGTTGAATAGTCATCTCAGATGGTCACTTATTCTGACGGAGCAGTCACAAACAAATTGTTGCTTTAATTCAGACTTAATTTTCCCCTCTTCTGAAAGCTTTGGGACTGACTGGCGCTTGTTTGGTATTCCCTGGTTTTGGAAATTGAGTGATCATGTTTGTTACAAACTAAAAGAGCAATTCTCTCTTAACCATGTGTTACAGACCACAGTCATAGACTACGTGAAGCCATCAGATCTCAAGAAGGACATGAATGAGACCTTTAAGGAGAAGTTCCCTCACATCAAGTTAACCCTCAGTAAAATAAGAAGGTACGTTGCAAAGCTCGGTCGGGCTGCAGCTCTCTCACATTTCAGTGCAATTGCTGCTGTACATGAGGGGAAGCACAGCACTGATTGATCTTCCAGGAGCAGTGACCAGCAGAGGTACAGAATAAGTCAGATGATTGCTTTGATTAGTGGGCTGAGTAAACAAGACAGGGAAATGTACAAACACACATCGGTCAGGTGTCAAACGTGGCATCTAATGGGATGAGGATGCGAGCTGGGCAATGCACTATACTAAAATAGCCAGAAAAATAACACAACAGAGTCTCTAAGCTCATGGCACTTCGCTTAAAAAGAGACTGAGGAAAGAAAAATGCTGACTTCTGTGCCTTGTCCAGAGAGCACGGCCAGAAGCAAAACAAGTGGTCAGCTTCACAGCAAAGTTGTAGTATTTCGTCACTGTTTCCAGTGTAGCAGGCTAGGCATACTTGCTTTACTGAAGTCATGATAATTTCATTGGACTGAAGTGGCCAGAAGGATACCGAGACGTTGCTCTGTAACCAGACAATACCACAGTACGTGGAAAGACTGTCGGTTTGGGTTTGACCAATCATAACCAGCAGTAAAGCTGGTTACGTATACAAATACAGCACAAGCAATCAAGCTGTTGTTACTAAATGAATTGTACACAGCTTAAAACCTTTGGTGAAATATTTTTACTAAAAATGTCAAAGCTTTTCAGTTGCTTTTATAGTTTGACACAACTACCTATTGGGGGCAGTGAGGGGTAAGGGTGAGGTCAAAATGTGCCATGAAATGTGTCCCCAAAACAGAGCAATGTGACGTAATTAACGTAAATTACGTTTTCCTTTTCCCCTCCATTTGACTATGCAGGAATCTCTGGAAGGATGGCTCTTAGGGTGAAATGAGAAATGTTTCAAAACACAGTACTCAGCATACTTGTCTGGTCTCTTTACTCAGCTTGAAGAGAGAAATGCGCAAGCTGGCTCAAGAAGAATGTGGTTTTGAAGAGCCTACAGTGGCCATGGCCTTTGTCTACTTTGAGAAGCTCGCTCTCAAGGGGAAGCTGAACAAGCAAAATAGAAAGCTCTGTGCTGGAGCCTGTGTTCTTTTAGCAGCCAAAATTGGCAGTGACCTCAGAAAACATGAAGTCAAGCATCTTATAGATGTACGTATCCATAGGTTTCCAGTGTTCCTTCTACACGAAGTGCCAGCGTGTGGTCTACGCAAGCCAGCTTGTCAGTAGTCACCCTCTCATCTAGGTTTCCAGCTGTACAGCCAGCTAAATGCCTTTTTTTGTTATACATTTATGTGGAAGTAGTAGGGATCAGTGTCACTGCAGAGGCACAGGAAGCTCGTTTGGTGTGGTTGAAGACCCTGGTGTCAGATACTGTGAGGTCTGAGAGGTATCTGACCACAATTCTGTCAATACCAGTCAAAAGTCAAAACCTCAGGAAATGTATTTTGCATTTAATTATGTTTTCAGGAGTGTCAATAAGGACTCTCCTTTGAGAGGTAAATGCAGATACTGATTTCAGAGGGAGTCTGATAGACTACCAAGTTTGTACTTCTTTCATCAAGCTAAGCTTTTGGGCAAGAAAACCTAAAGAAGTGTTCCAGTTAGAACACCTCACCCCAGCTGGGTTTTTTGTAGAGTAAAGTGTCTGGTCTTCCACCCACTCTGTATGAAAGAGTTAACAGAAGGGAGTGTTATTCCATAATCCGTTTGCAAGCACCGAGATACCAATCTGATTTAACGCTACAGAAAGTTAGGGCAGGTAGCTGGGTACTTGGCTACAACCAACTCACTTAGTTCAAGAGCCATGGAAACTTGGCTGGGGAGCAGAACTGGACTTCTGCCACAGTCACAGAGCTGGGTCAACAGTCAGTTTGTCAGAAAGCCCTGTGAAGAAAAAAATTCAACCCGGTGGGAGTTGGAAGATCTGGCCTCTCCTGGTATCCTGAAACACTGGTCTGTCCTTAAGACACACCGAACTTTTCAGTAGACCCAGCAGACAGAGAAGTAGTAAGCCAGGAAGATCGTAAGAAGATGGGGCAGGGCGGAAATATCCCTGAACAGCTGGTTGCCTACTCGTAGCATCCAAATCCAGTGACAACGGCAGAGCAGATGGGAGGTTTAGTACATTACAGCAAAAAGCCAACTCATTCCCCTTGAGGACAGTAGTTTCTATTACTCACTGTTCTTATGGCTGTTGCAGATGACACCTTCTGCCTCTGAGGTGTTACGATCAAATGTATCTAATGGTAGCAGAAATAATTTCCCCAATAGGGTGTTGTAATGCAGTCTAATGCTGAAAGGAAAATCAGTGATTTCAAGCAGTGCAGGAAGTTTGTGGGCAGTTGCGAGACGCATGTCTTCCATTACACAAGTGACTTCAATGCTTGCTTGAAGCCAGGATTTTCCTCTTCCTGCAGTGGTAATCACTATGATCATTAGAAGATGTATCTGCTGGAGATGGAACGAGTGAAATGACAAACATGTTAGAAATAGCATGGCTGGCTGAGCTTTGTAAGTTCACCTTCACAGCAAGGAATCAGTACATCCAGTTCATCCTGCTCTCATTTTCTAAACCTAGAGCCATGCAAGTCCAGCAGGGCAGAGGTTTGCTGACAGCAGCACGTGTGTTTTGAGTCACATCATCTGTAAGAAAGCACTAGAAAGTCAAAGCCTCAATATTTATTTATTTATTTATTTCCTGGGCTGTCGTTGCAGAAACTGGAAGAGAAGTTCCGGCTGAACAGGCGAGAGCTGATTGCCTTCGAGTTCCCGGTGCTGGTGGCCTTGGAGTTTGCTCTCCACCTTCCCGAGCACGAAGTTATGCCGCACTACAGACGCTTGGTGCAGAACTCCTAGCGCTGGCTGCCCTGTGGGGAAGGGGCTCCCGACTGTTCCCACTTGGCTCTCCTGAGCCGCAGTTACTACTGGAAATGCAAAATCAGACTCCTAACACTTCGCTCTCTCTCTCCCTAAAACAGTTTTTCTGGCAACTTATAGGAAACACTGCATCGACATGAGACTCTCAGCTTTGACAAATTTACGTATCGTTACTTTCTCAAAGCAGGTGAAGACTGAGCTGTTGGTAAATGGTTAACATGCTGAAACTGGGTGGCGACTGACCCTACCTGTGGGGACTACAGCTATAAAAGTAGGCAAAAATTTGAAGCGCAGCCTCCATGACCACCCCTCTTTCCATCACACAAACCCTGGAAGCCCACGTGAGTGCATTCTCATAGCGCTTTTTCTACAGACCTGCTGCAACTTCCAAGAGGACTTCTTAACGTGAAAAAGCTTTTAAAGAGGATATCTTCACTGTGTCAAAAAGAATGTGCCAATCTATTTTTGTATCAGCAATTGAAAGTGCACTTTTTCCTGTGGGGTGTTTGTGTGTGTAGCCGTGTGTGTGTGCGTGTGCGACACCGAACTGATCTCAGTGCAGGTGGTTGGCTTAGCTGTTTCCGAGTGTATCAGTTACCGATGGCGAAGATCAAGGTGACCTTACGTGTTTACTTCTTGAAAAACATAACTACTGGAAAAGTGGTAAATGGGATCATTTTTGGACACTTGGTTTTTTTATTCTCTGATCTTTCCACCATTGTACCTTTGAAAGGATTACACTACTACTACTACGAGAGAAGGATCAGCAACTGACCTTGAGTTTTCAGTCATGTTTGTGATAAAGATGAAAGCATTAGTATGAGATTGCCATGTCATGTTTTTTAAAAATATCTTGTGTTAAGCCACATGCATATTTTTAACCTTCGCACTTTTCCCACTGTGGAGATGGTTAGACTTGCACTCTGTAGTGTTGTATTTCTGTGCTCTATGTTAGAGTGCGTAATAAGCACATTTATTGTGCTGTATCTTAAAACAGTGTTTTATTAAAAAAAAAAAAAGAGTAGGGCTCAGCAGTGTAACAGGTGTCTTAAGGCTCCAACAGCAGGGGCATCAGCTATTGTTAAAGTTTTTGGCTTTTAACTAGAATCGACTGTGCAAAACCTAAAATCAGTGCCCATTGAAGTTAAAGGTCCCGTTCCTTTAAACATTTCAGTACTGGAGTTTTATGGTAAAACTTCTTGCAGCTTCCCTGGTTCTGACTGGACACCCAGAAAGCCGGAGGGCTTCATCCAAGCTCCCCGACACTGCATACCCACTAAGCTAGCGCCATGCTTACGGACATCGTTCACTTGTTGTTATCCCGTGAGATGACACCCCTGTCCAATCTTCTCCTGTGCTGGTTCACTTAACAAGCCTTGTCCTTGACATGCCCCGCACGGATCCAGTAAAGTCAAATACTTACAGTTATGGTATTTATATATATATAAAAAAAATTAAAATCTCAAGCATGAGATTTTAGCTGAAGCCTTACCTCTCTAAGTTTGGGAGTGCTTGCTCAGAATATGGAAAGGGCTTGTGAGCAGAACACAGAGGAATGGGACATACCAGAGGATGTAAACACACTAATGCTTACTTTCTTTCGCTCTTATTTTAATCAGTTTTGTTATTTCCTTCAGTTAGGCCAGGAAACATCCAGTTTCTTTACCAGCTTTGACTCCTTTAAATTCTAGTATGAAGAACGCCTGCGTATGATTGCTCTATAGGATCTGGAAAGGTTACACATGTCAGGACAAAGGGGAATTTGTTTGATGCTGTTGCTCTCCCTCCATTTTAAGGGGGAGGGTGACTATGCCAGCTTACAGTTACTATTAATACTTACCTAATTACTGATTAGATACATTCCAACAGGACTGGGGAGGAGGGGTTAAAGAGAAAAACATGCACTTACCTCCCTGGTGCAACGCCCCATGCCTCTGCAACCCACGCATCGCTTGGCCAGCTGTGGAGCAAGGGGAGGGGGGCCCTTGCCGGCACTACTGCTCCCTCCTCCTTCTCCCGCCCCCCCGCACAGCCAAGGAACAGAGGAGCCAAGAGCCTGGAGCGTGCCCAACGGCTACGGCTGCCCTGCCAGGTTATTCAACCCAAAACAGCAGTGCAGTGTTGACCTACAGGCCGAAACAGTCTGTGGGTCTGCCAGGAGGGCTTACATCCTCGGCTGCATCCCTTCCCACCGAAATCGTGTATATACGTTCAAGATTTGCTTCTGATTGCAGAGATCTGTTTCTAATAGTGACCACTCAAGGCTAAGCAGAAGCTTTACCTTTCCGTAAAGGCTTCCACCTTTTGCTTTTCAGTCTTGATTTTTTTTATGTTGCTTCATAGTATTGCAGGGAAAAAGCAAATTGTGATTGCAAGATGCAGACTAAAGAATGACAGTCTTACGGTAGTCTTTAGAGACGCTATTGAATCACACTGTCACATCTTTTGTCTTCTGTGCTGCTACCCAACCCTGATACACAGTTTACACAGATTTCTGGGATGAAATCTGATTGCTGGAGGCTTTCTGCTTTTCATTGTTGGTCTCGTTGTTTTGGGGGCGGGAAAGGTTTTCGGAGTGATGCTCAGTTACAGTTTGAATGTGGAATAAACACTTAAGATGGTGATGATGTTGCACTGTTCACTTAGGAACGTACATAAAGCCATATGATGCTAGATCTCAGAGCACAAAGCTTGGTCAGTACAGTTATGGTTAGGACAACGGGCAGGACTTGCCCCCCTTTTCTCCCCAGCCCTGGGAAAATTCAGGCTGAAGTGGTAGAGGAAATCTGTACCAAACAAAAAAATATGTTGATTGTTTGCCTTTGTCTTACATGGTAATGAGTGTTGATTTACAAATGATTTTAGGTTCAACTTTAAATACTTTGGGAAAATAATCCATTCCATATCACTTGTTCTGTTTTGAAATACACTCTACCATGCAGAGTATATTCCTTTTCTAAAAAAATAAATAAAAGTTTTAAAAAAATTGAAAAACCCAGACTCTTTTCCACCAGTGACAGTGTGTAAAATTATTCTGTTCTGTTGTCTGTATGTGTCAGACAATTTTGGTTTTGTCTTCCTCTGGGACATAAAGCTGCTGATTAAGAAGCCAGTGGTGGGATTGCCCAAGGGCCCTCGCCAGCTCCTGGCATTCATCTCCCTGCAGAGCCCTTGCTTTCAGGATCTTTCCTCCAGCCCAGATCTTAATCTTCTTTTTCCCAGACCATTGTTTTGGGTTTGGGTTTTTTTTTAAGCCCTTCTTTTTGGCACCAGCTCCTCCTCCTGGCGTTTCCAGGCCCTGGTTCTCCCAGCCCAAACAATTGGTGTGAAGGATGAGGCACAAGTGGGCTCCTCAGCATTGCTCGTGTCTCACAATCCCTTGTTCACTGGAGAATTTGGGGTACGCCACTTGGCTTAGTCCAGGTTGTAGTAAAATTTACAGTTGGCCCCCATACCAGTTGTAGTTCACAAACAGCCACTTCCCCTCAGGAGGTAGAAAGTTCAGTTTGGGACATTCGTGTGCACACACACACGATTATTCACCACCTATTGGCATTCAAGCTATTTTTTTCCACCTATGACACTGCCTAAATCCAACACCTGTCTAGGTGGTCTCACCAAGCAACACCCATTTATTGTGCGTTTTCATTCCACATTAATCAAGTTATGCAAAAGGTTTGGCTCCCTACCTCCACCCATCACTGTTTGGGTTCTCTAGAGACCCTCAGCTGTAAATCATGTTTGTGGCCATACAAACATTAGCTGGATTTACACAGACCCCAGAACATACAAATATGCAGAAAAATACTTTACTAATCATCGTCCAAAACTACTCACTAACAGGCAATGGTTTCTTTGGGATCGTCTGTATTGTCTTTAAATGGTGTAACTTCAGTGAGTTGCTCCAGCCTCCTAAAATACAGAGCCCACAGCGTAAGCCTTCCCTGGAAACAGTGAGGAGTAGTTTTGATGGGAGAGGATAACACCTTCCCACGATGCTAAAGGATTTTGGCACCAAGCCCCACATTAAACATTTTAAAAAAGAAAAAAAGGTAAAAGTAGTTAAGCAAGGTGAGAGACTGAGCCATCACAGCAACAATGCCAACATCACCAGATGAGACTGAAATGTGTCCCAGGTTGCACCTTTGGGAGGGGGGAAGCGGGCGGCAGATTTGAACTTAATGGGTTCATCTTCCATTTTAAACTTCATAGTGAAGAGAAGGAAAAAAAAAAGAAAAAAGAAACATCAGGTGCATCCCTTCAAAGAAAGCTGCAGACAAGCAAAAAGGCCTTTCTGAAATTCTAAGCCTTGCTCCTTCCGGCCAGCTTTAGTCTGAGCCCATACAGCCAGAGGCTCCCTGCCCCAGCCTGGAGCCTGCTGGTCTGGATGAGCTTGAAGGAGAAATTTCAAATCACTGTAAACAAAAGAAACCTTGCCCAGACCCCTGACGGAAAATACCAGGACCAACAGTGGGAGGAGAAGCAATGCTTATCGTGTGCTACTGGGAAAGAGCGGGACCTGTGACCCTGGAAAATGGCCTGTATACCTTCAAAGCAAGGCTGGAGGGACCAAGAAGTTGCTGAAGTTGCTTCTGGCTTGAACAGCAAACTCTTCCTTCCTTTAGCGGGAGCTAAATATTGGCTACAACCAGAAGTTAATTTGCCTTTTCTAGGCATTCCTCTAGCCTGTCATAAACCCCTTTCCCTAATCTTGCTGAGCATCATCTTAAACGAGCTCGAACCCTCACCTCTGCTACACTGTTTAGACAGATGCTCCAGGACTTAGTTCCTCAAACCAGAAGAAGCCTTCCAGTTTGCAGTCAAATTTCACTGGTGACTAATTTATAACTTTTTGAACTCATGTCAGTATTTCATCTAACTTGAAATTGAAGTCTTTCCCCTATGGGAACTCTGGGATGGGGGATCTTCATCAGCAGCAGATATTCTTAACAGTTCTGGCATTTAGTTAGACAAGACACTAAAACAAGAAATGAGAGGCAAGAAAATGATCCTCTTCCACAAGCTTCCAAGCACAGTGAAGTGTTGCCTTGGCTAATGTCAGCGGGTATGTCCACTGAGGTTTATCAGAACCACTGACTGGAGGCCTAAACTTCCCTTATTTTTAATTCACCAGCACCGAGTGTGCCTTTGTACTCTTCTCTCCTTCCCAGCACATACGGACACAAAGGGCAAGTTTCCCTCTTCCCCATTGCTTCCCTCTACCAACAGCTGGAGGGTTTTTACTTTGAGAGTTGACTGGGAGAGCAAGAGGAGGAACAGGCAGAAGGGTTTATTTACAAGGCAGTATTAAATCCCCTGTGTTCACAAACAGAGACTGGTTTACCAGCAATGGATTCTGTTCACTGATTTAGAAGAAAGAATACTGCGATTTTTCCATCAGTATTTAGACTTAGCTTTAGACAAGCTTTTCTTCAGTGCCTGTAGAGGCCGGAGCCTTACAGCAAGGAAAAGTTTGGAGACCTTAAGCCACCTGTTTCTGCTCTTGTTGCCACACCAGTAATTTACGTTGCTCGCATGATTGCACTCTACTGTTTTTTTTACAAAGGACAAAAGCATCGTGTCACAGCATGAGAAAGGCCAACGCAGCATCGGCTTTTAGTCTCTCACACCGGAAGACAACAGGGTCCCCATACTGGTCCCTAAATTTCTGCCCATCTGTTTGCATCTTGGGAAACCCTGGGAGTGCCCAGCTCTCAGCTCTTTCTCCTTCTCTCACGCTTAGCCCATAATCCCATACACACAAATTAAAATAAAAAGCAGGTAAGATGGCAAATCTCAACATACTTCTAGAATGCTAAAAAAAAAAAAAAGAAAGCTTACCAAATGGTAAGCTCAAGAGGTGCGTTACGTGCTGGTCTGCTCCCGCTTTGCAAGGAACTCGGGTGGCAGACCCAGCTGGTAAAGCCGCACTCTCGTGACAGCCTCCCCCACCCTTCCACCCTTCGACGTCGCCTTGACTGAACAGCCACTGTGGACGGGGAGGGGACATAATGCAACAGGAATAGTCTGAGAAGAATTGCAGAGCTGAATGAGGGAAGAAGGAGACCTGCATGGCTGAGCAGGGACCTTCTGAAAAGGCTCAGGTGGAAGAAGGGAGTTTACAATAGGTGGAAGAAGGGGCTGACTGCTTGGGAGGAATACAAGAATGCTGTCAGGGTATGCAGGGAGGAAACAAGGAAAGCCAAGGCAGCCTTGGAATTGAACCTAGCGAGGGATGTGAAGGCCAACAGGAAGGGTTTCTTTAAGTATATAGGAGACAAAAGGAAAACTAGGGAAAATGTGGGCCCGCTGTTGAACGAGACAGGTGCTGTGGTGACAGAAGATGCAGAGAAGGCGGAGTTGCTAAATGCCTTCTTTGCTTCTGTCTTCACTGCTCGGGCCAGTCCTTGGGAAACCCAGACTTTGCAGATAACACAGAAAGTCTGGAGGAAGCAAGATTTTCCCTTGGTTGATGAGGAGCAAGCTAGAGATCAGTTAGACAAACTAGATATCCACAAATCCATGGGGCCTGATGGGATGCACCCTCGAGTGCTGAGGGAGCTGGGGGAAGTCATTGCTGGGCCGCTCTCCATCATCTTTGAAAGGTCCTGGAGGACAGGTGAGGTGCCTGAGGACTGGAGGATAGCCAATGTCACTCCAGTCTTCAAAAAGGGTAAGAAGGATGACCCGGGAAACTACAGGCCGGTCAGCCTCACCTCCATCCCTGGAAAGATGATGGAGCAGCTTGTGCTGGGTATCATCTCAAAGCACCTGGATGAAAAGAAGGTTATCAGAAGTAGTCAACATGGATTCACTAAGGGGAAGTCGTGTCTGACTAATCTGATAGCATTCTATGATGAGGTCACTAGATGGGTGGATGAGGGGAGGGCAGTGGATGTTGTCTACCTTGACTTTGGCAAGGCTTTCGACACTGTCTCCCACATCATCCTCACTGGCAAGCTTAGGAAGTGTGGGATAGATGGATGGACAGTGGGGTGGATTGAGAACTGGCTAGCAGATAGAGCTCAGAGGGTTGTGGTTAGTGGTGCAGAGTCTAGTTGGAGGTCAGTAACAAGTGGTGTCCCTCAAGGGTCAGTACTGGGTCCAGTCCTGTTCAATATATTCATCGATGATCTGGACGAAGGGATAGAGTGTACCATCAGCAAGTTTGCTGATGACACTAAACTGGGAGGAGTGGCTGATACGCCAGAAGGCTGTGCTGCCTTACAGCGTGACCTGGATAGGCTGGAGAGTTGGGCAGAGAGGAACTTAATGAAATTCAACAAGGGTAAATGTAGGGTACTGCATCTGGGGAGGAATAACCCCATGCATCAGTACAGGTTGGGGGCCGACCTCCTGGAGAGCAGCTCTGTGGAAAGGGACCTGGGAGTCCTGGTGGACAACAGGATGACCATGAGCCAGCAATGTGCCCTGGCGGCCAAGAGGGCCAATGGCATCCTGGGGTGCATCAAAAGGAGTGTGGCCAGCAGGTCGAGGGAGGTCATCCTCCCCCTCTACTCTGCCCTGGTGAGGCCGCATCTGGAATACTGCGTCCAGTTCTGGGCTCCCCAGTTCAAGAAGGACAGGGATCTGCTGGAGAGGGTCCAGCAAAGGGCTACAAAGATGATTAGGGGATTGGAACATCTTTCATATGAGGAGAGGCTGAGGGATTTGGGTCTCTTTAGTCTGGAGAAAAGAAGATTGAGGGGGGATCTTGTTAATGCTTTCAAATACTTGAAGGGAGGATGCCAGGGGGATGGGAGCAGTCTTTTTTCAGTGGTGCCCATTGATAGGACGAGGGGTAATGGGCACAAGCTTGAACATAGGAAGTTCCATCTTAACATGAGGAGGAACTTCTTTACTTTGAGGGTGGTGGAGCACTGGAACAGGCTGCCCAGAGAGGTTGTGGAGTCTCCCACTCTGGAGACATTCAAAACCCGCCTGGACGCTGTCCTGTGCAACCTGTTGTAGATGACCCTGCTCTGGCGGGGGGGTTGGACTAGATGATCTCCGGAGGTCCCTTCCAACCCTGACTATTCTGTGATTCTGTGTGATTCTGTGAATGGCCTGATACGCTGCGCGAGGGAGGGAGGAACCTTTCGCAAAATTATAAATATGCAGAAAACAATGGGAGTCTGTGATTTCCGGCGGTATTGTCTGCTGGCAACCAAAGAAGCCCAATTGTAATTGGGTGGTTTTTTGTTAAAAAAGACAGAAACCTAATGTAGAAACACAGTAGCTGTAAAGTTTTAAAAAGACAGATAAAAGGCTTTTATTTCTAAACTGCTCTCATCCCACTCAGAGCAAAAATGACTGAATTGTTACCATCTGAGTTGGATTAATGGTCTGGATCATGGTACTTCCCATGTCCTTTCCCACTTGCCGGCAGCTGGATGTCCCTCAGAACGATGCATGTGTGAACACCCCTAACCAGAGGCCTGAACCCCAGACACTTTCCTCATGTCCTCCCACTTCTGTGAGTGAGAGAACAGCCTGTGAGGCAATCAGCTCCTGTCGTGCCAAGTGCAGTCCTTTTTAATTGGGAAAGTTATGAACTCCGTCTTCAGTGCAGGGCAGGAGAGCATGGTGGGCCTGGTTCCCACCTGTATCCATTGGCTACTTCCTGATTGCACACTGGGGTAAGATCTGGCTGCGCACCCACCCACCACCCATTCAGCTTTCCTTTAAAAGGAAACCCACAGCACTGGCAAGAAGGGGGGATGCAAGGAGCCATCACCACATTTGTCCACGTGAGCATCCCTAGAGGAAAAGGGAGAACTGAGGCCTGTTAAAGACACACCCACCTAAAGAAAGAAGACTTGAAGAAATGACTACCCAGTCATCATCATTTTCATCTTCCTCTTCATCATCTTCATCATCATCTCTTCTTAACAAAAGTATCTCTCTTCTCCTACCAGCTGTGAGAGGACTAAAGGGATGCTGAATAGTATGGTTGAAACACAATCATCAGCAACCTTCATTCTACCTTCAAGGCCAAAAGTGAGCTATTCAAAGAGCACTTGGTCTGTGCTCTGACCTCCCATGATGCAACCTACAACCTACAACCCACAAACGAACTGCACTGTAGCTCCTCACAGGGCACAAGCATTTTAATGAAACACCCAAGCATGATTTAGACATTTCAGATGGACAAAGTCCAATGCATTTCCAAACATCACTAGGTTGTTCCAATCTCAGTCTCTTCTAGTTGTGAGCACTTTTTCTAGCCAAAACTAGACCAACTCAAGCTAATAAGCAATCCCAGGGCATTTAAACACATATCTTTCAATGCTCAATATCTAATGCCTTCTTCCAGAGCGACATTCTCCCAGCTACCTGGAAATGCCCTCCAGTGAACAGCAGACTGGAGGCCAACCAGCATCTGAGGTATTTCTGTGGGGCAAAGATTACCACGCAGACAAAGCCAACACCAGAACTGCAAAGTGCTCATCTCCCGCGACAGCCCGAGAGGTTCATTAACATTTTCTGAATCCAAGACTCCACAAGCTGCCCTCTGCCTTCCAGGGTGCCCCGTATATCATCTTCTTTCTGTGCAGATCAGAGTTGAATTAAGACAACAACCTACTTAGAAGAAAAAAATGACTTTTTTTTTTGTCCGGTACCCAATCTTTCCTTTCCTCTACCCTGAGAAATACCATGCTGAGTTAGACCTCTACCAGTCAGTGGAGCATATGAGGAGGCGTTGCATTCAGATGCGCTCTCTAAAGAACATTTCAGGTACCACAGTTTAAATTATGGATCATGTAGATGGATTAAGATCTGTCAGACCCTGTTTCCTCCTTTATTTCTTGTTAGGTGCTTTTCGCTCAACTGCTGCTGTTTAGGTGTTTTGCTGTTGGGTTTTCCCCCCCCCCCTGCTTTTGGTTCACCTTTTATTATTTCAGTAAAGGCAAAGATAAGCAGAAAGAAGCTGGTACAGCGCTGGGAGTTGGGTCTGGCTGACTCTTTCACACGGTGCATCCGGAGCTGCAGACTCCACCCTTCGTCTGATTTATTTTAAAAGCCTGCTGTGTCCATTAATGGAAAATTGGACTCTGTTCAGGCTGTGATGGTGTCCGTGGACAGGAAAATGGAAATTTCAGATTAAAGCTGCAGGAGATCAGGAAGAAAAATATCTGGTGAATTTAATTGATGGTGGCAGCACAATTATTGCGGACAAATATTAAAGAAATGGCAGTCTGTGACCCAAAGCAGCTCGTTAGTTAGAAAGATAAAGGAGGGTAGCATGAAAGTCTGCAAGGCCACAGGGCTGAGAAGTTGAAATATTCCTCACCAGGAGGAAGATCAGACAATTTGCAAAATTGATCTTTTGAATGTATACGATAGGACATCTATCACTGTGACATTAAATTTGCTAACCATCCACGCTATTGTCTCCTTAATTTCTTAAAGATCTGAGACATACCTGAAGACACTTTGGCCTCCCCTGCTCGCTTTTGTACTCATCGCTAAGTTTGGAAAGTAGTAGGAGTCTCAGGGACATCATTCTGTAGTTTCATGAAAATAAGCAGCTGAATAGAGGGAAGAAGTCATGGTCATGGCCTTCACTGAGGACCTGAACAGGCATTGGAGAAGCCCATCACGGCACATGGAACCCCAGCTACACCTCTGTTGCTGCTGTCCGCAGAGCAGAAGCCAGTAAATCAATGAACAGACTTTTCGAAGTGCAACTGAGCTTAGCTCCTAGCAAGGGGATTCTTAAGGGAAAAAAACAGATAAATAAAAAGCTAGAAAAACAAGCAGAAATGCTGCTCTTAAACCTACTGGTTGATTTAATAACAATACTGTTCTCATACGATTTTTTTTTTTTTTTGCAGTTAACAGTGTAGAAATACAGTAAAAGAAATACTTATTTTTAGCATAACTGTAACTATGGTTATTTATATGACTACTATAGGATATAGGAAGAGATTAAACCAGTATGATGACATGGAAACTTAATGGATTCTACACCCAAAAAACCTCCAAAACTCCAAAACCTTAAAGAATGCTCCAGCTGAAATCACATGCCGCGGGCTTGCTTTATTGTTTGTTTTTAAACTATCACATGGAAAATGATGATAGAATTCTATAGCAGGAATATATTTTTGGAGCGGTCAAAAATATTTCAGAGTACTTTGTACCTTCCTATTAAGGCAAGATAACTCAATCTCCAGCCCATGAAAGAATTTGTCATGAAGTGACTTTGCAAAGTCTCTCAGAGAGACCAACATGAAAGACATTGGCTCTTTAAGAGTACGTTCACTTCTCTCCTTTCCCTAAAAAACATACACACTTGCAAAACCCTTCCAGTCTTTACCTTTGGATGAAGTGATTGAGTGGACTGCGAGTTGGTGCAACATAACATTCCATTATTTTCCTCCTCCTGGCTGAAGTCACAGCCTAAGACGTTCCCATCAGCACAACCATCTGTTTCAGGAAGCTGCATCTAGCCTGAAGCCCATGCGAAGGGAATAGAGTATCGTGATTGATTGATAAGCAGATTTAATTTGCACCAGTTTAAAAGAAGATGTTGTTTATTAACTCACAGTGCAGAACACAGTAATAGACCCAAGTTTCTGCTCGTCTAGAAAACTCTTGCTGAAGCCCCAGATGCTGTGGCAGCAAGAGGTTACACCATCATCTCGGCTGTTTTCCACTGCATGTACTCCTTTGAAACTGACTTTCCATGGTTTCAAAGAGGGGTTTGAACCAGAATGGTGCCCTTGTGTCACATTTTCAGAAACAAGAAGAATAAAAAACATGAGACAGATTTTGAAGGGAAAGGGGAAGTTATTTTCTACTTTTTACAACAATTGCTGTAGCAGGAGGTTAAGGGTTCCTCTGTCAAAATTTTCAGTGGCGCTGCCTTGGCAATTCAGCATTTGCTCTGGTGAACTACACTGCTTTTCTGCAAAGATTTCTGGATCACAGAGGGTTTGTTTTATGGGTTTGTTTGTTTGTTTAAAACCAAAAGAAAACAATATAGTTGAGTTTTTTTCCATCTGAGAGGCTGCGGTAAGCAACTTAGCCATACAACACAGCGATTCACAACACGAGCCATTCAGTTCTTTGCTCAGCAATTTTAATATTCCACTTTGAATACAGCTGAGCCACATGAAATTCTGTTGTGTAAGGCTCGCCTTGAAAGTAGAGATTTATTTTCTTTGGTTACAGCTCATGAAGTCTTGAGGCTACAACCATCTGTGTTAATCTCCACACAGTCTGTTCTTATTCATCATCAATAATAAGCCCAAGGAGCACCCATGCTGAAGACAGTATGAACAGACAAGTATAATAAAGAAATAAAAGCCGCCTCGCTGAAATTTTTAGCTTCTGTGTGTCTCCTACATCCTAATTCTTTGAATGTAACTGGAGACATTAAAAGAGAGAAAACAATTAACTTTGCCCTGAAGGAGCGTAATGTTTGAAAGAAAGTTCAATTCTGTTTTCGGCGCAGCCATCACTGGAGTGATTTGCAGATCTCAGTCTTTGGCAGTGGGACAGCCAGAAGCAGGATGGCAAAGAGAACCTGGATGCTGTTTCCTTCTGCCTGCTAAAAGTTATTGTGTCTCTTACACTACAGCTATTGGGGTGTTCTCCACTAACTGCTGAAGTTTGCTACACAAGTGGAGCGGGTCATTCAACGGCTGACAAGTGAGATCCAGGGCAATGGCTGCAGAGTCGTGTACAGCTTTAGCTCTAGCTTCATCTCCAGTGACACCGAAATGACGTTAGCACTTCCGTCGTTCAGCTTAATTGAATAAATTCACTGTAAGGCTGAGCACCCCTGGCGACATGTTGATAATCTTTTTTGCTGGCATTGGACTGCCCACAGTGTTGCAGACTTTTGGGGAGGGGGCGGTCTCAATTAGCATTTCTTCTGACTGCTCTAACGTGAATGAACTTCATTTGCTAACTTGTGAACCCGTGTAGGTAACTGGCACAGAGGCACAGGCACCCCTCCCCTGAGAAGGCAAAGAACAGAGTGATTCTTAAGCCTCAGTGAGGGAGAGGTGACTCCTTGAGAGAAGTTCTCCATACCTTGCTTGAAGCCAAAGCTTATCCTTGGTGTTCCAGAAGGTGCGCAACAGAAAAACAGCAAAAATCCCTTGTGCTTCCCATCTCCAGCCAGGGCTAGAGGGGACGATTAGCCAGACTGGCTTAGCTGCCACAGCTTTCAAAGGGAACTCTGAGAAATATTTGCCCTGTGGTGTTTCCCACTCCAGCCAACAAACGCTTTCTGCTGTTGCAATGTGACTGCTAATTACAGCAGCGTAATTCTTACGGTGGGCATTCGCAAACATCCAAAACATTTCGGCTTAACAGCAACTTCATGCTTGAACCATAGTCCTCTTAGCAGAAACCTTAACCCTCTTGTTAATCTATCTGATGTTAGCGATACTCCTTCTGTGCTTAGGCACGGCAAATGGCATTCCCACCTCTCCACCTTTCCTTTCCATCTGTGTTGCCTAATGGTTTAAGGAGCGTAACTCCAAACTAGCAGTTTCTCAATCAGAATATCCATTTCCTCCAAACAACATCAACCCTTCTCCTTATCAGTTTCGAAGGGGTTGTGCTGGAGCCTTGTTTTATTCAGCCAGCTTGCCGCGGGCAGGCGTTGTTCTTACGCGGTATCGCAAGGCGCTGGATGCCTGCAACTCCAGCATAAACAAACTTGTTGGCGCACCAGCTTTCCCCATCGGCAAGAGGTACAGAAATCAGAAGTTTAAGTGTAAACATGGAGCAAACTCCTACAGGAAAATGGGCCTTACATCTGCTTCCCAAGGCGCAGTGACCCTCAAGTGCGTGAACCCACATAAGTCTTAGGGTAGAGCAACAACCTCTTCACCTACCTCATCTGCAGAAGCGCGAGTTTGCCTCTCTTGAAATGACGCTTGTGGGGAGTCATGAAAGGTACGGGACCGCTGACAGCAAACAGCAGGAAGAAAGCCTCGAACACTCTCAGTTCCTGACGTTATGCAGTGTATCCTACAGTCACGTCTGCAAACACAGTTACGGGGGTTCATCCATTGCCCGGCAGGAGCGTTCCAAGAGGCTCACACCCATTCTACTATATTCTTCTATATACAGGCTTCTCTATCCAGGTGACAAGCTGGCAATGGAACAAGTTCCGAGCTATATGTTTTTAAATCTTAATGACAGAGCATAAGGTAAAATATACTAAGCACGCTCTCAGTCTGGTTTTCAAAGAGATTTTATATACCATCGAATCCAGAACTTAACACGCCAAGTGGCTACCCCCACCTCTTCTGGAAGCCAAGACATGTATTAAAAGGAAGAAAAGAACACTGACTGATTCACCTTAACATGAGGAGGAACTTCTTTACTTTGAGGGTGGTGGAGCACTGGAACAGGCTGCCCAGAGAGGTTGTGGAGTCTCCCACTCTGGAGACATTCAAAACCCGCCTGGACGCTGTCCTGTGCAACCTGTTGTAGGTGACCCTGCTCTGGCGGGGGGTTGGACTGGATGATCTCCAGAGGTCCCTTCCAACCCTGACTATTCTGTGATTCTGTGATTCTGTGATTGCTTCCCATCCCAGACAGTAAGGAGGAGGTACACTCCCCACCACGGTAACCAAGAAGAGAGAGCACAACTTTTTCGCCTGCATTCTTCCAAACAATAGTCAATTTTCCAGCAGAAATCAAGGCTTACACAATGTCACTTTCAAAGCATACTTAAAAAAGGGTTAAGCTTCTCAAACCAGGCAATTAATATGGAAATGGTTACACAACCTTCATGGGCTCCTCTAATTCCTTTTTGGGACTAAACAGACATGTATTTGTAATATACCCTAATATAAAAAAAAAACCCTATGAATAAACAACACATTTTTCAGAAGCAAATCTCTTCCCATTTTACCTCCTGGTACAAAAGTATTTTGGCCTCAAATTTTTCAGTCCTGCCCCCAATCTCCTTCTCCTCTCCCACGCCTTCTTTTCAAATAAAATGAGCCTGTCCCTGTGTCTACCGTCTGGAACAGGATTAAAGTTTCACACTGAGCCTGTTGCCTGGTTCACAGTAGCAGATGATCAGTTTGAAAGCTGTTCATTCAGCTTCTGCTCTGGGCAAGACAAATTTGCTGTGGAGTTTTCTTCAACCCACCAGCTCCTTTAGCTTACAGGTAAAACAAAGCTGGAAGAAACCTTTCCTCAGCACTCGCTACAGCTCCCAGCAACTAACTTTTCTGCAATACTTAATAAAAGCATCGTTCTCAAAATACGTCCTATGTTGACATCGCATTTCTTGAATTCTTCAGAGCTTCTTGTTTGAGGATGAGAAACAAGAACGTAAATATATATATATACACTCATCAACCAACTTGGACATAGGTGTTAAAAACAGTAATAGTACATCAGAACTCTATCCCTTTTTGAGCGTTTTAATAGGTCCATTGCTTTTTTAAAAAAAATATAAAAAAAAGCTTTTCCTATTGCTTTTCGCTAAGATCATTTGCTCTGCAGATTTTCAGCTTCAGTATTAAACTGGTACTGAAAGATTGGCACACATTCTCTTCCAACACAAAGCACAAGAGCCACGCAGCAATAAGCAACAACAGAATCACTTCAGTGGTAAGCATCAGGTTCATTTAATTCCTTTAATAACATTTTCTGCTGGAAGCTATGTCACAGTCACTAGATTCAGAAGATTATTTTGAAATAGCATCTCTGCTGCCTGCGTTTTACTAACCCACTTGTAGTCAACATCCATCAGCTTTCACAGAATCACAGAATGGTCAGGGTTGGGAGGGACCTCTGGAGATCATCTAGTCCAACCCCCCCGCCAGAGCAGGGTCACCTACAGCAGGTTGCACAGGACGGCATCCAGGTGGGTTTTGAACATCTCCAGTGTGGGAGACTCCACCATCTCTCTGGGCAGCCTGTTCCAGTGCTCTGCCACCCTCAAAGTAAAGAAGTCCCTCCTTGTGTTTAGATGGAACTTCCTATGTTCAAGTTTGTGCCCGTTACCTCTTGTCCTATCACTGGGCTGGACTAGAGGTCCCTTCCAACCCTGACCATTCTGTGATTCTGTGAAAAAGGTATTACAGGATTCAGGAAAATCACCATCACAGTGGTTTAACCAAAACCAGTATATGTGAAAACGGTGTGATGGGACAGCCTCCAGGGACCCGCTGTCCCTCAGAAAGACCAGCACACTCTGAATTCTCTCTCTCTAGTCCCACATGCCCGAGAACTGGGGAGCCTTCAGACAGCGAGTTCCCTAAATGACACATACTGATAAAACCAGAGGTTCTTCCACCAGCTGAGTGACAGAACCATTGCTTTGCTTTCAGGCATTAATTAGTGTCATTACATCCTTGCAACGTAAAGGAACTCCTCCTTCCTCAGAGCTGTGTGTTTGTCACTTTGTATCTTTGACTGACTGGAAAAAAGGTCAATTAGATATAAACAATCCACCCTTTGCATATTTGTTCTCTAAATTACTGAACATAACTGTTCACTAGTCTTGCAAGAGCCATCTTAAGCCTCAGCTTCTGAGGTTTCCTGCTTTGAAGATCATTATAGCAACCCTCGAGTGTGTTTTTTACCATGCAGTATCCCTCCTTCTGGGGCAAGGCTGAACTAAAGATCAGGCCGCTGCTTCCTCAAGAAATCACGAGGTTTGCTCTGCCCCGTCCCCTCCAGTCGCCAGCCTCTGCAATCGCCCAGTACATCCCTGTCCTCCCGACGTTTCCCCTCTCTTGCTATCGCCTCCCTCCCTGGGGCTGTTCGCTGCCAGGACCAGGGAGTACAACCGGCACCTCTCCGTGTCTCTTCTCCCCTGGGTGCCACCGGTGTGAAGGCTCCCCTCCCCACCAGCAGCAGAGAGGGGAGCCGGGGTCTTCCCTCCCATGGCCCACCTGTAGATTTGTATCGCGCGCCTGCTCTGAACTGCCGGCTGAGACGTTGTCTTAGGGCTGCCACTCACTGTTCCCAGGCTGATGTTCCCACCCCAGCACTTGTGCCTTGACAAAGGCACCACTTGTCCCAACAGCCAGAAGCCCTCCAAAGGGCTCTCTCTCTGCAGCCTCCTCCCGAGAGCAGGGCTACCCCTCCGACGGCTCGCTGCCGGCAACGCTTGAGCAGCCCTTTGCTCACAGGCACTCCCACAGGGGAGGCTGCCACACCAGGCCCCCAGTTCTGCTGTCACCTCTGCCACGGCCTGAAGAAGAAGGAAAGCCAACCCATGCCTTTAGCACCTTGAGACAACTCCAGATATGCAAAGATGGATTTTGAAGGCCCTGGAGCTCCACTTCCACCCAACTTCGAGTCTTCAGCAATACCGATGAGCCTTGTGCTGGCTGCAGGAGTCATCCTCACCTGAAGCAGGTCAAGCTGGTTCAGAGGATGCCTTTTCTTCCCAGCCATGTTTGACAGAGGAGCCCAACCTCCCTGTTAACCCTGCTTCCTTGATTTGCTTGTGTGGCAATCAATCAATTTAAACCTGCAGTATTTCATTTACACCAAGCAGAGTCTTAGAAATGGAAGCACATTGCGCTAAGGCACAAAAATGAAAGCAGAAGCCCACAGCTCAGCGTTGCATGAAGTTATATAAAATATACACACATGCACGAAGTTATATAGAAACGTAGTGGACTTACTATGCAGGGAGATACAAATTCAGCAACTGCAGAGATTGAATTCCCCCCAAGCCCAGACAACATAATGCCTGCTGCAGCCCAACAACCTTCCCACAGCCGCCCCTCGCATGCCCTCTGCAACCAAAGAGCTACAGCAACTCCGGCTGCTGATTTGGCCACTGGCTTTCCGCTGAGACCACCAGCAAGAAAGCAAATGGGTGTTCTGGGTTTTGGTATATTGTTACGAACAGCACAGACAAGAGAGAGGAAGAAAAAAAAACAAACCATCCAGACTGCAGCCTACCCCTAAAAGTTATGCAAGAAGAGAGGTACACGATGAGCTTTTCCCACAGCAAAGGTTCCAGCTACGATTGCAAAACCTCAGCTGTCACACAGGGACTCTTTCACTAGTCACTTCTAAATCAGCAGAAAGCTGGCATGGCAAGGATCCTACCATATTATTACCACGAGTCGCTGGCAGTGCTAGTTGTCTGGGGAAAGCCCGCATGCTGCACCCATCTCTCCCAATGTTGTCTGAATTTACAGAGAGGAGGGCCACAAGGGTCCATGGGTGGCTGTGGCTTGGCTCACTGGGCATGAGCACAGGCTCAACTCCCCATGCCACGTGGCTCATGTTGGTTTCAGGACTAGCGCTCAAATTCAAGCACATGTTTCTTTCATGCTTGTCCCTCTCACCTCCCTTCTTCCCAAACCTGAGTTTTATCACCTGGCAAAAAAACAGCTCACTCCAAACTCAAGCCAGAGCATGACCCAACATACATGGACAACATGTCAGTATAAATAGATCCCTTACAATTAACTGGGATAAGCTTAGGTAAATACAGGCCAGAGTACATCTCTGAATGCTCTATTTTGAAAACTACAGCATTTTTTTCTGAAAACCAACTAATCTTTACCTAAAACTCTCCAATCATAGAAATTGACTGCAATGTTTTGTAAAATTTACCTCCTTTGTTAAACTATGGTGTTTTATTTGAGGTTAAAATGTAGCTATACTTTAAAACCCAGCTGGTGGAATTTGTTAGATTGAAGCAGATATGCCTCCGCTAACTGTAGCCTTCTAAAAGCCACGTGTCTTGTCTAGACTAGTCACCTAGTTTCCATCTACAAAGAGATGAGCACTTCCAGAGGGTCTTTCAATCTTATTAACACAGCAATCTATTCAAGAAGAATCACCTCTGTGAGGGCACCCCTCTCCTTCCATTGACTTATGAAGGAAACTTTGTCAACTTAGATTAAGGGACTACACTTCAGACACCTACTGTCACGTAAGACAAGTCCCTCTCCTCATTGAAGATTTATTATCAAGCTCCCTTTACCATGTAGACCTTCCCCACAATATTATCGACTCATCATTTAATATTACTTTCACATAGATTGCTTTCCCAGGCACTAATACATCAAGACTAATTTCTAACAGCCATTAAGCAACCAGAAATTAAATTATTTTAAGAACTCTTGAGATGAATTGCCTTACACTCTTTATGACATTCATTCAAGGTTCATAATCTTTGTTGCCTCTTGCAATAATTTAAGAGACAAACCACTGCTGGGAAGAGTATGTGTCCCTCCACCCTCCTCTAGCTGACAAAAATTTGCAGAGTTCAAGAGAAATCTTGGAGAATGAGAGAGGAAAAAAATACACGAAGAGCAATCACTACAGATATTGAGATTTATTGCTGATTTCCCCATTCTGTAAAGCTGTCAACCCACCACAGTTCCAGAAGGGAATTATCTCCAGAAGCCCCGTTGGCCTCAGTCACCGTGCCAGTTCAGACGACGTGACTAGAGACCTGTGTGCAGCAGCTTGCTGGTTACAGAACAGTTGGAGACAAAATCCATCCTTCCTGATCGTGAACTCATGGCAGGATCTGGGCTCTCGCACTGTTTGGCACAACCTGCTGTCAGCTTCCAACAAAAGAACTGGGGGCATCCAGTGGGGAATGCTGCTTTTCCTGAGTTCAGTTCCGTGTGCAAGAAGCTGCTGCTGAGACGTTCTCACACAGAGCCATCAGCATGAGACAGTGCAGTTTTTCCTTTACCACATCAATCAGAAATAGTTTGTCTTGTGCTTTGAAGCAAAGGCTCCTAACCATCCTGCCAACTATGCTGCTCTCTTACTAGCACTATTAATAGCATGGTTTTTCTTTCTTAATAGAAAAACAATAGGTCTCTTTCCTTGTGTTTGGTTGCACTTCTTCATTTCTGCTGCCGCATTTTATTCATGATAGGGTCTCTCGGCTGCAAGTCAGCTCTTTTCCAGCTGGTGAGATCTGGTTCCTCTTTATGTGCCTGTCCTTTCAGTGTAAACAAGCAAAGCTTCTCCAACTCCACTGATCACAAGGCTGTAAACAAAGTATACCACAAATTTAGCATCAGGCAAGTCCCTCTACTTGATACAATGCCAAACAGCACAACATTAGGAGAAAGGTATTATTTTGTCTAAATGCATTTCAACCTAGAGACAGTAACCCAGGTGATTTTTTCATTTGTCTTGCTAAGAAAAGGCTGAAACCAGAAATGTCTTATTTAACCAATCTTAGCAGAAACTACCCTTCCCATATTTTAGGGCTGGTGGTATTCACGTGAAAATACACAGACAGAAATCTAAACAGAGAAGGTTTCACCTAGTTACAAGAATAGCTGCATGCTAGCAAGAATAGGAAAGGAAGGCAAGAGAGTTTGAACCTCATTAGGTTAATGATTCCCCCTTGCAATTTCTGTTTGTGTTCTGTCCAGAAAACTTCCCACTTGACAAAGTCAGGAGGAGATGTAAAGCCTATATTTTGGGGACTGAGGAAATCAGGAAAAAGAATTTTGCTCTGGGGAGATCCCACTGGTGTATTGAGGTCAATAGAAATTCCCGTATTCGCGTCTCTTTGTGAGGAACCTGCTGAAAGAACCCGCCCCAGCTGCAACAGCACGTGTGCCCAAGCGCTTCCTTCCTGTGCTGCTCACAGCGCAGTGGTGGCACTGACACATCTCTCCAAGACTCTGGCTGGAAGCAGTGCTCCAGATCAGGATGAATGGTTTTACAAACCCATTCACTGAAATAAGCTATCAACCCACTCAATCCGTGCAATAGTTAATAATCCCCAAATCTCCTCTGCTATCTATCATAGCTGACAGGAATATGGTAGGATACTGACTCGTCTCCCCTTTTATAACAGTGCAAAGCTAAGTGTATTGACCTTTCATGTTAGCCTCATAGCTCAGTTAGCTTATGAAACAGAAAAGCTCCTTAATGAGCTTTATAAACAAAACAATCTTCTGTTAAGTTCATTTGTGAGAGGGCTTTTTCTTTCTTCCTTGGGAAAAAAAAAGCATGTAAAGCTGAGGGCTCTCTGGTCTTTAATAGCATTACAATCACTTAAATCTTAGCTTTGGTGAGCCGTTTTAAAAATCACATCATTGCCCTTGTTCCCCAGAGGAACAAACATTATATAACAACAGTACAATATCTTACAATTACACAGGAAACAGCGCTGGAAAGTAGGTGCTACAGACAGTCTGTAGACAGTCTACTGGGGAGACAGAATACCTTTGGGTGTGGAATTACCAATAAGGAGCAAAGGGCTTCGAGGCCTGCAAGCTTTTCAAAAAGATCTAAAACATGTGAGTCTGTTCGCCTGTAATCGCTAACAACCTCTGAGCACTTATTTCTGGAGAGGGTTAACCCTTATGTCTTGTCTGGATTTCAGCTCCAGTTATAAACTACCCTCTGCATTAATTCTTTCAGAAGCTAAGGGTGGATACTGTATTCTTCTTCTTTATCCTAAGGAAAAAAACTCTACTGAATACAGGAAGAACTAAATCTAACAGAGTCTTAGAAATTACTCCTTTTTTTTTTCATTTCTATAGATGAGTTGTTTTCTACCACATTTTTAATGGAGACTTAAAAAAAAACTATCTGCTGTAGCATTCTAAAAAATTATACTGGGAGTTCTGTACAAAAACTAGTAAACTGTACAGCCCTGTTCTGTAAAAAGGTGCCTGTATCTAAACTGTTCTTTAATATCTTATGTCCTACATCAGAGACAAAGAATTCCTTTCTGAAGCATTTGAAATCTCAGGTACTCACATGCCCATGCAATCTATACTCACCAGATTGCTAGGCCAATAGAAACTATTATTACAACTTCAAGATGAAGCAGTGCAAAAACCATGGCTAAACGCCAACCCTCGATTTACCTTCAATGTACCATCTGGCAAATCTTGTGACTTCTGTTTATTGTGGGGTGACAGCTAACTGTATTTGCCCATCACTCAGAAATTAACATACGATATTGTCCATGACAACACTGGAGCAACATTAAAAAACTCAGTGATCAATGATCTCATGAGTGCTTTGCAGCTGCTATCATCTAACAAACTATTTCCAGAGTGTTGCTGATAGCCAAGGCACTGCTGATGCACAAGCAATAACAGAACTCAAATAAATAAATAAATTAAATGGTTATATTTTTGAATTATGACAATCAAAAGTGGAACAGTGGCCCAAGGGCTAAAGCAAAGTTTCTTTTAAAGATACAGATGTGTTCATCATTTATATTACTTTCAGTGCATATAGGGCATGTAGTCTGTGTGCAACTATATGGGCCCATGTGCTGACATTAACATGACTATTTAGTATACATGTCAGTGAACACATACATATTATAAAAGCCTACCTCTAGCACGCACATGATAGACCTGCACAAACACATGTAAAACATGGTGAGGAATGGCAAGTTATTGGTCTGGACTAGGAGTGATTTAGGTGCATTGATATTAGTTCAGCCTCTTACACGCATTGGCCACATAAATGTATTCCGAGAGCTAAAAAAAATATGACACATTACTTATTTTAGTATTTGAGATTACATGAGCCTAACATACATATGGGGATGCATATTCACACACATGTATATGGGGCTAGTTTAAACTGAGATTCTCCTTCCTGTAGTTTCTTTATCACACCTGAAAAATATGCTAATTCCATTTAGTGCAGAGCTGAACCTTTAGGATG
>VZSZ01003717.1:96261-123529 GCA_013398815.1 Ibidorhyncha struthersii
TGTTATTTGCATGGCTGAAGCATTTAGGAGCATCAGCCATGGGCTGGGATTCCCTTTCACTGGGTGCTGTACAGACAGATGAAAACCTTTATCTTTGAGCAAAGAAGTTTGCACCGCAATCCCTTATATTACTACCTAAAAAATTCAGGTGATTCATAACGTGTGGCCACATGTTACAAAATCCAGATACAGCTTTGGAAAAAGTTTATCATCGTTATTTTTCTACTGTCTTCATTTTATGCATTCATAGTACACACTGTGTTAGAGAAACCTGAATGCACTCTATTGGTTAAAAAGATGGTGTCACCAAACCACGACTCCTGTGTTTTATTTCCAATTCGGCCACTAATTTATAGCGTGACTTAAAGGTCATTTATTTGCCTGTTGCATCCATTCGTCTGGCTGTAAAACATGCTGAGTGAATTGTGGTGAGGTTTAATGTCCAAAAAGTCCATATTCTCCCACACAGGCAGAAGAAACACTCTTCTATTTGTATTACTGTACTGCATGCATCATTGCACACGTGGTTCTCCTTACATGCAAAATATTATTGGCACTAACAGAACTTGACATTTAAAAAGTATTTCCACTTGAAGCACTGTGTGGAAATTCATTTTTACTGTTAAGAAAAAAGCTCACGTAGGCACTTACCAAGAAATTGTTAGTACATTGGCAGTCATGACAAAGAAGAATGGTGATAAGCTAGCAGTGATAACCTGTTAAATTGAAAGGAAAAAAACCACCACACTGTGAACTTGTGATATCACAAATGAAAACAGAAATACTTTTGCTGAAATTCAATTTCAGCGTGTGCAGTCACATTTTTTCTTTTCTTTTTTTCCTTTGTTTTCTTAACCTTTAGATGCAGTACCTAAAATAGATTGTCAATGGGCAGGAGAAACTCTGTGCTACACAGTGAGACATCGCTAAATGTGGACCTTCCACTCCAGCCCAATCTCCCCCCACTATGCAACTACAGAGACTACATACAGGCACCTCCTTTCCCCTCTGGACAGTGGGAGACAGGCCAGAAACAGCAGAAAAAGACCCAACAGAGAGGGACAGAAGAGCTGTGCAGCCAGCCTGGGGCAGGAACCTGACTGTGGGGTATTGCGAAAGCACGTGCAAAACATGCTGCTCATTAGGCTGAGATACCAATGGAGAAAACAGTACGATGGTCACGCATCGCATTTCAATTTTAACTCCTACAGAAGCTGGAACACAGCAGAGGCAGGGCAGGGAACGAGAGCAGAGGGTCCCTTATCACACATCCCAGCTGGCCTGGCCTGGAAACCTGCTAGCTTTTATTTGCCGACAGTAGACTGGGGAGAGCAGTCAGATCCTGGGCTTGAAAAGTCTTACATTTCTGAGAAGAATGAGAGCTGGAAATGTGTTTGTGGGTGTAGAAAAGCCCCCAAAAGGGATAGGGTATGGGGTAAACAAAAGCAATGCAACTTCAGTAGGCTAATGTTACAAATGTCTCGTTACACCGAGGTGTCCTGGGCAGAGAAGCTGGGGATAAATAACTTTATATTTTCACAGTCCTGATCCCAGAAACAGCTAAATCCCAACATACAATGGTTTGTAACAGATCCCTGCCTCAACAGCTAGGGAGCTACCACATCTGCAGCCCTGTGCGCAGTTTTGGACATTTTGTTGCCAGATGGATAATGTAAAATGGAAAAAGTTCAGAGAACAGTGACAGAGTCATTAGATGGAGGGATTGATTTTCAGTCAACAGTTAGGATAAGCAATGCCTGTGGGAAAGGAAGACTCGGTAGTGATTTACAAATACTTGGGAAACACAAGCACAGAGGAATGAAAGGAACTATTTAGGATAGTACAAAATTACCCAAGGAAAAAGATGAAATTAAGAAACAAAACATTTAAACAATTATCAGCTAAGATTTCCTAATCGTTGTTTGTCTAGCTGACTCCCAGGGGAGAGAGCAGAAACTTCATTCCATAATCTATTACTTGTTAAAACACTACTACATGTTCAGTAGGGAAGCAAATGCCATTTTAGAGTAGACTCTGTGCACCAGACCTTGCACTAACAGTTTGTTAATCAATACCCACTACATTTATTATGGAGTGTAATCAGTGCAGGATCACGAGCAGAAGCGGATGCTGAAAAGATGGTTGTACATCACTTCTCCAGCCCTACTCTAAGAGGGACAATAATCTAAAGCTGGCAGTGAGATGACGCAATGGCAGTAAGCACCACACAGGAGCAGTGGTGCTCCATGGGGACTATCGAGTGAGTGCCTCCTCTGGCCTATTTGGGGATGTTCTCTACTTTAGGGAGATACAGGCATGCAGGAGATGGCTTTTTTCTTCCTAGACATGATCATAAATCACACCCCGACTGTTCTCCATAGGCAACTTGCAGAGGGAATAAGGCAGGAGATGGACTTGATCCACTCCGTTCCTGCACAGCAATCAAATTGCTGTCATCAGTATAATCATAGACATACCCCCTGACACGAACTATTCATTCATCTGACTTAAGTATTTGCACACTGCTTACGACAGTAGCGTACAACACGGGCAATACTCTAAAGCTTGAAGCTAACAGAAAAAGTGAGTTCCCACTCCAGGGGAAAATCAAAGATATGGAACAGCTTTACCCCTACAGCCTTGTATGTATACACACAAGCAAATATAAGACTAAATAGATGCACCCAAAAGAGACTGACAGAGGAGAAGGACAAGTCACAAACTGAGAGTTATTCTTCAAAACTCAAGAAGATGATACTGCAACTGTCTACATTCAGGTCACACCTTGGCCTGTCTCATAGTCATTTGCAGCCAGAGGGAGCTGACACCTACTCCAAACAGTGGAATGTAACCATTCAGGAGCTGAATCTTTCATGCGCTTTACCTAAATACAGTTCCTAGGCTGGATATCTGTCAGTTCAAGCGCAGCACTCTCAAATACAGCCATATCTTGTTCTAGCAGGCTGGATTCCCCCCTTATGCACCTTGCAGCAACTGCAGTGACCTATAGAGAACAATTTCTCCCTTCCATCAGTGTGAATGATTACAGAATTAACTGCACTGAGTTTATCTTAGGCTAATCCTAGTTTATTACATAAAAATACACAATATTCATTACCAACTAGGTAAACGGGAACTAATGAAGGATGGTAGCTGTGGTATCTACAGAGCATTCTTTTCTTTAAGCTGTTCTCCTGAAAGAAACTGAAGTGCTGTATTTGAGAAGTGACACGAGTTAAAGTTGTATCACCCACTCCCTTGTAGAGTCCTGTTTATTAGAACTTGAGAAGAGGCCAACAGCAGAGAAAAAGGCATTTAAGAACCCTCTGAAAACAGGCCTTATCAAAAACAATACATCATTCTACTGTGATCATCCCAAACCTCTGCAAAAATGCAGGCTGCAGCCTTTTGGACTATTACAGCACAACACTGTTGTATTTTTGAAAAATTATGTAAGAGTGTCTCAGTGCCAAAGAGAAACAAAATGTGGGTTGGAAGAGCACATGAAGTACGCGTGTGTAAGAAAAAAAAACAAAACAAAACAAAAGGAAAACACATTGCTAAAACATCCACCTTTGGTTGTTTATCTAAAAGAGGAACACATTCAAAAATGAAAAACAAGTTTTCAGGGAAGCTAACCATATAATTTGTTCCAGGGGAAGAATCTAAAGTCTAGGGACATAGTTCAGGAGGTAATTTTCCTTCAAGTACATTTCAGCATTTTCTGAAGTGTTTTAAGTGCACATGTTTTAAGTGCACATTTAGTTTTAAAAAAACCCACCTACATTGATGTTCTGAATGTCCTTTAAAAAAAAAAAACAACAAAACCACAACACACTAAGTGCAGTAATCTCTCTTTCTTCACTTTAACAGTCACGGTTGTCCTCCTAGGCATTCAGATGCCCTAGGAAAAGGAATGAGCTTGCAAGACAAAAGAAAGCAATTAAAAGGACAATCTAAAGTAAATGATTTCCAAATATATTTTGGTGCTGAATCTTTAAAACTAGGAGATGGAAAAGAAAATTTTAATTAGCTACAACGAGCATATTTTGAACAATTCTGACACACAGTCACTATTTCTACCAAAAGATACAGACTGGCTGTTTGAACCCCAACAATTTCAGAAACAGGAATAGCTTGATGGACTCTGCCTACTTACTCACTTAAAGGAACTGTGACTAGGCACGACTGCAAAAGCTATTTTTAAAAACATTCATACCCTGAACATTTCTACAAAATTCTGACACAGCTTTCAGTGATTAGGAAAAAAATCCAAGTGTAGCAACATTTAACAAAACATTTCCATGTGAGCTGAAATCTTTCCTGAGAAATTATTTCAAACATGTCCATGCACAAAAAAAAAAAAAGGAAAAAAGGTTGTTTCTTAAAATAGTCACTCTAAATTTAATGTGTCACCACATTGTACTGTGGAAACAAGACCCATTTAAAAGAATGCTTTATTACCACCTATTTGCCTTGATCTCAGCTATCTCTATACTTCAAATTACTGAGTTATTTACAAATAATTTTATAAATAAACAAAAATCTTGGCATTCCAGACTGTTTGTTATCTCAATCAAAAACAATTCTAGCTCTATTCTAGCTCTCTAGAAGCGACATATTTCGAGGAGATTCAGTTATAGGAAAGACGTGCTCGTCATAAACATGGGAACAGAAACAGCTGAAGCTGAACTCATTGTACCTAATGGACACGTGAAAGCTCTAGGGTTTGTGCATCAGAGAAATCACAGCCATCAAAGGTAACTCCTCAGAAGCTGGCATCAAATATGGTGAAGCTTTAAGGAAGAATCATGAGGAATCACTTAGGAGGGAAAAAGTCTGTGTTTCCTTAGTGGTGAAATGCCTGTCTGAAGGGCTGAGCTTTGGGTACTGGTAGACCACAGCCTGGCAAAGCAGAGGGATGTGGGGCTTCACAGTATTAACCCACAAGAAATGGAACAGTCAGAGGTTTCAAATTTCTTCTTGGTTAGAAGAGATTCTCAGACTCAGTTCCCCACAAAAAAGGGTGAAAATTTCAGGCATTCCCATCATCTTGGGAACGAAAGACAAGCCCGGATGCCACACGACATCCCACATACTGCTTACATCATCATTTACATTTAACAAGCTGCTCTGAAGGACAACACAGTGCTCAATTTCAGGATCCAAAGAGAAGAAGGGAGTCGATTCCGCAGGTCCAGAGTTTGCTCCTTATCAGGCTGAATTACTGGCAGCAAGAATGACAGTGGCATCATTGAAATGCTGGGTAACAGACCAAGATTCATATACCAGAAATACTCTAATGTGTGGAAGAACTAGTTGCACAGCAAGGAAAAATCCAGCACGTAAAATCACCCTTGCGCAGGCAAAAGGAAGAATAGGAAAGAATGTGTTCTCATGCATCTGCATTTGTAAATTTGCTTTAGTGATTCTTGAGTGGAGGGAGGCACTATTACCACTAGCTTTAAAGAGTTCCCAAGGACCTTTGATAGACAGACCACTACACAACTCATGACATGAATGATCCCCTCCTTTCTCCTAATCACATTATGGTCAGACAAGGAAAAATGTTCAGAAGAGAAGGAAAAATTTGTTTCATAGAAGTTGTTTTAAAAAATTAGAAAAAAATCAGAAATTAATTTGGAATTAGAAATGAATTTAGTTTTATAGATAATAAAATAAAAAATAAAGAATGTTTGAAGAATTCTTTGCTGGAGGACCTTAAGAACAGGCAAGATCACTGCTGAGCCAGCTTCCCTATTAGATCTATTTCTTGACCGCATAACATCAGAAAATTCTGGTAAGTCTGACATATGACTTGAAGACAGGAGGTAGCAATGGCATTCCTACGTGTTCTCGGTCCCTGACAAAGCAGAAACTTGGATCCTGGGAGATACAGAAATGCGGGACTCTGCATTCTTTGCAGCCTTGCCTTCACCAACCAGCTGTGGTTGTACCACAGCCTCTATGGTGTCAGTTCTTGATCAGTTCAAACCAGCCAGCACTGGCTAGACAAATGTGTCATTCTTGACCAAGTTATTGTTGGTCCTTTCCATCTCTGACTTTACAATTACTTTAGAGAAAGATTTTCAAGCTGCAAAAGCTGGCTGCAGATTTTGAGTATCTAGCATTTCTGAGGTGTTCAAGAACATGTTGTTTATACAGCCAAGAACAAGGATGAGGACATTTTCAAAATTTAGATTCTGATTTAATCTTCCTATCTGGAATGGGAAGATATGGGGGATTTAGTCCAGGCATGACCATGATTTGTTAATATTACAACTGTACTTGCACATACCATATAAAAAGTATGTTTCCTCTGATTCACTGTTAAACTGCAAGAAAGTTAAATGTCATAGTTGTTTCTGTAAGTGAACACAGAATACTTCACAGAAGTTTCCTTTAGTTTGTGTACACAGAGCCAATCCTTGTAACCTCACTTCCCCAAACTGCCAAAACCTCTGTCCTTTCAAAAAATGCGTATTTTTTCCAAAGACAGTGTTTTGAAACGGCTCATCAAGTTCACTCACTGTTCAAAATAAATCATTCTATTTATCATCAGGTCATCTTCTCAAAACATCAGGAAAAAGCTTCTGATGTACATAACCTTTGTTTTCATTCTACTGGTGGAATTAAAGCAATGTCAAGCTTTTTATAGACATAATATTTGTTTTGTCCCTCTTCTGCGTGTTTTAAGCAGCTGCTAAGATAATCATCAAAAATCACCAGGGAAATGGATCACTGTTAGTGCCACTGAAAACTGAAATCCAGTACTACCAAAAAGGCAAAAATTACAGCAGGCAAACATCAGTAACAATACATACCCTTCTGTTTCTTGAGGGAGAGCCACTGAAATAATTTCCCAAATTTCAGTTACATCTCATTTGTGTGTACATCTACTTGAGAGTAAGCACACGGACATGTGTGTACACAAATATAAAATGCTATGGCAGGTATGGAGATCTAGCAAAAATGAAACAAAAATGTTCAGAAGAGGAAGAAAGGAACAGTTAATCTTTTAATGTCATCTTCTGTATTCATTAATTCACATGATTGTTCTGAGCTATTAACACCATTCCTCCTTGTTTACATACATTTTTCATCTCGGTTGGACTACAAGCCATTTCTATCTATCTCTCCTCTGCTTTGCTACACCTAAAGTTAAGGCAACCAAACATTGCCAGATGGGTAACTTCTCTGCACCTTAGCACGAATACTTTGATTCAGAGAGATCCAGCAGCTACTGAAACAGACGAAGAACGCACTGACTGTGACAGCCAAATACATGGAAAAACAGACCGATGGACCTGGATCTCCCCTGTCTAAACCCTGACTGAAGTGGTCCAGTGCATAATGACAAGCTTTTTTGAAATAATGCAGACTTGGGAAGACAACTTCATAGAGCAGGTGCTGAATGTGAAGTTTCACAAACTCCAGGAAGTCAGCAATGAACAATGAGAAGTACCAATGACCACCAGTAAGCACACTGATTGCAGCAGGTTGGTACAGGCACTGGAAACCTGCCATAAATGGGCAGCAAAAATCCCTGCTGAAGATGACAAACACAGTACACATTCTTCCTCGCAAGAAAGAGGACTATAACTAAAGTCAAGTACAACGGGACTGCTTGTGAATAGGGCAGCGGGAAAAGATCAAACACAAAGAAAACATGGGAAAAAAATGAATACACTATTTTCCTCCCATGGTCATCAGTCAAAATAAAACACCATTAACAGCTGCAGATACTGTGCACAGAAGATATTCACAGTCCTGCACAGTACCTGACTTAATACTGCATTAACTATTTAATTTCAGGTCAGCCTTGGGGATGATCTATCACGGACATAAAAACTTCCCTGGAAGCTTTCAAACATATTGGCTATTGCAATGAAAAGGCTTTCCATGCAATCTGGATCATTTCTAGAAGTTCAAAGGCTCCTTTAAATTGACTCTAATGTGCCAAAGCCAACCTCTGGTTAAAAGAGATATAGCAAATGGGGGCAAAATTCCTCCCACCATCTCTCCTGTAAAGTCTCCTTCCCCTAAATATTGATTCAGTTGTATTAATCAACACATTGAAAGGACCTGTGAGAGTTTTCAACTTTGTTCTGAGGGCCTGTTTTTAACAATTAAAAGGAAATACAAAACATGCTGCTTAACCTAATGGCTCCAGGTGACAGCGCAGCCCCCCTGAAGGAGCAGTACTAATAAATCCAGTCAGGGAAGGATTTTAGGCAGAGACACAGCTTTTCCCAAGGAAAAGTAATGAAGCTTTAGCCTTGAATCACCAAAATAATGGCTGTTCCCAAAGGAAACAGCAATGCCATGATCCTGCCTGAAAAGCTGAGCAGCCCAAACAAGGAAAAGAAACAATCCAAAGTGAAATACATTGGAGAAAGGGGGAAAGCAAAACAGGTTTTGCTCTCAATTCTGCTCATTAGTTTAAAGCTAACTTGAGCATGTCTACTGCATCACCCTCACAGCCTGACCAAAGTGCAGACATGCCCTAAGGGTTTTTGTTTCCTGACAGACTTAACTGGAGACTGTCAGTCTATGAATTCAGTAGACAGTGCAACCAGTTCAGGCATTACAGCATATGTAGGTACACAATGCTCATAGGCGGACTCTGCTCAGCTCTCCTGAAGGAAGAAAACCCTTTAACCCTTCCTGACACCTTTGATCAAGAGGTGCATGGGCCTGGGCAGCATTGTTGCTTAAATGATAAGCGATGCTGGCACCATGGTAACGGTGGCACCATGACAACGGTGACAGTAACTTCATGATCCACACAGCTTTGATCCAGCCACACAGAAGTTTTACCAGCTGCTGTAAAATTCTTTGAGATCTTTTATTTCATATTTGCCTGAATGCCGGCGCAGATCTCCAGCTTCTCTGAAGCACATTTTTCTCAAAGGAGGTTTTGGTCACTCCCTTCTGCTCTTTCCTTATATTTTATTTATCTTTTTTTTTTTTTTGAGCAGTATTAAAACAATAATGGTAAATTCCAGGGGTTCTTTAAGAACACAATTAGTTCCGTGTACTGTGACTCAAAAGCAGCCAGTGCTTAAACATGCCCTGGCAGTCAAATGCATAATGATAATGATAAACCTTAGTTTTAGTGTAAATGAATCTATCTGGTTTTCATAGCAATTAACTTCTGACCCAGATTGAAATCATCTATGTTGCATTTAAAACATAAAACATACTAAAAAAGAGGGAGGGTAGATCAAATGACAAACACAATCAACAACCTGCCCTCTAAAATGTTTTCAGAACAGAACCAGTATAAATGTTTACCTCTAGCAAAATGATCAGATATCTTTAAGCCATCTTTATTTTTACCTTACCAATACCCAAAACAATAATCTTTGTATCACAGAGGAGTATTTCTATATATCAGCTTTTCAACTGCTGTAAGAAAGCAGATTTCTTAATTATCCCTCATATGCTTTTAAAGGGCAGACAACCCTCTGCATTTTTATGCCTAGATACTCACATAAAGTTCCAGCATTTAGAGAATTAGCTATCTGTCCTCTACTTTCAATTGCATTTATGAAGATTTTTCTCAGTGCTGTTTTTTGAATGTTCTTTTGGTTTCCAGGATGTGATGACCAATACAACCAAGACACTGATCCTGTAAGTGTAAGACTGAAGCAAAAGGTGGTTGTATCAGCTTCCTTAAAGTCATTCAGCATCCTGTTTTATCAGATTAATACATTGTCAAGGATTAATGTATAATCCTTTCAGATTAATATGCTACAGTAACTATTTTTTAATCCTGAGCATCATGTGAATGCCAAAAGAACTGCCGAAATGTTGTCTAATTTCATTATTCTTTTATTCCTCATCAGACAAAGGGGTGACCAAGCTATTGTTCTTGCACTGTATGGATCGCATTAGCAATTTGGCTGCAGGAGAAAATGAGCCATTAGGGGATACTGAAGCTGTGGTTACTAGGTCATGCTGGAACCCAGCTGTATGCCCAGCACCATCCTACAATGCAGAAAGAGCTCAAAAAAACCCCTTCTGTTTCTTGCCTCTGAGTCACTTCTAGAGCGCCCTCTGCCTTCACCTCTTTAAGGTACATGGTACCTGTCTTACAGTTCTCAGCCATACAAAGATTTAATGTATAGCTAACGGATAGTCTTTCTGATTCTTGGTAATACCTTAATTTCCTTGGTTCTGCACTGTGTCTTTATTTTTTTAAACCTTACAAGAGCCACCACAGAGAAAGCTACAGCAATTATTTTATGTTGCAGAGACCCCTTACAATAGTTAAGTACAGAAAGTAAAGAAGGGTATGTGGGTTACTACGTGTAATTAATAGTATTCGTGTTAAGAAAATTCTCCTCTTGTGAGAAACAGTGTATCATGGTCATATGTACAATGATCAGACATGAACAAGACAAGACCTTTCTTTTCAGAAAGGCTACATCTATCAATGTACAAACATATATCTACATATGTATTCATATATAAACACATACTATATATAGCATAGAAATGTACAAACATACATCACTGATGAGATAAGACTGAACTATTAGAAGCACATCATAACTCACTTTGCTTTCCTACAAAAAGTGAAAGATATCCTGAGACTTTTAAAGAAAACCAAAACACTTTGACCCTTGTAAAATACTACGTTGGGTTGAAAATTATGGTAGCTATTTCTTTTTGAACATCAGGTAGCCACTCCACCCTACCTTCACTCAAACACAAACATCAGACTTTCTCTTATAATAAAGAGAAATCGAAAACATGAAGCATTTGCCCTCCACTACTGGAGCTAATGGCCAAAACATATATTTCCCCTTCCTATTACTAATGAGATAGCTGGTGAAGTGCTACCAATCTTCAACCTATCAAGTGTAGAGTGATTATAGTACAGAGCTCAATTTTAACAGTGCCTCTGTTCATATTTAAATATTTCTCTTCAATGCGACCACTGGAAATGTAATCCGGATGCCGTTATTACTCTCAGTATTCCAGTTCTATATTAAGGACACAAAGGGAAAACCCTGCACAATTCATGTATGTTCTCCCCGAAGCATGCTTGGCTGATACGGAAAGACTATCAATCACGACTCAAACAGGTGTGTGTACATGCACCAGACTAACAGCATCTGTTCAGGTCAGTTCTGCAAATGCGAGGCACAATCCATGCAGCTGAAGCTTTGTCAAGCAGGGACAACAAAAGTAATTTAATGAGGAATACAAGAAGGCTTCTTTAGGCCAAATAACTTTGATTTTCTTTGATTCTGCCAAAAAGTGCTTTGCCCATTCGTGCTGTTACAAGATTGACTGTTGATGCACATATAATTGACCAAAAGCTGAAATATACTTGCATTTCCAGGTTATACCAAATGCCTCCTGTCTCCTGTGCTTGCTTCATGCATTGTAATGCTTAACTGTACTTTTCCTCTGTCATTTCAGCCCGTCGAGGAGTCCCTTTTACTTGTACGCTGCCCCATTACTGCAAAGGCCTTAAACTGCTCCTGCCATTTAGTCTCTCCCTGAAACCTCTGAGCTCAGAAGTTGACAGGGCAATGTGATTCATCATCTTGTTCTTATTTTATGAATTATTAAATATTTGTGTAATGGAGTAAGCATTGGAACAGCAACAAGAGCAGTGAAGTGTTCGACCTATTAGGATCATGGACACCAAGTGGAGTGGGCCAAGGGTTTTCTTAATCAAGTATTGCTTGATGGCAGAGAATTCAGGAGAATTTATGATCCTCCCCTAATGCAGCAAGTCTGCAGTTGATGTGCACATCAGAGAAAAGGAGGGATTTGCATCTTGACCCTTAGCTGATAAAAAACTTGCATACCATGGCACACAGTTTATTAATCTTTCCACTTCTGTCCTAGAAAGATTTACAAATAATGTCTGCTTCTGCTGAAATTACTAGTGACCCAGTCACTGAAACCTTTTGAGCAGATCTGAACCTGTAAAAAATATACACCTCTCTTTACTTTTACTCAGTCAATTGTCTCAGAATTATCTTCTGCTTGATGCCCTGAATTTTACTGGTAAGTAATATAGTATACTGTGTTAAAGAATTATTTTTTCTATCTGATCTGAAAAGTATTGCTTTTCAGTTTTGGGGAGCAGCCAGCTGTTATAACACTCTGCTGCTGTAAAATACCGCAATAAAATACACTTCAACTTACGTTAAGTTCAACAAGAGCTAGCCTTTTGACAATCCAAGTTATTCTTCACCTCATCTAACCCTTATGAGATCATGAAACAGGGATTACCACAAAGACACAGAGAAGGCTGATAACCCAGATAAGACGACCATGCTTTTCACTGTCACACTTAGGCGGCGCATTGAACAGGCAGACCAAGAGTTTGCTATGTACATCTGGCATAAAAGGAGTTGGCTCCTGGGGAAGGACTGAGCTCAGCATCTGCCTATGTCTATCTTCCTCCCAAGTGCTAGATGCCAGTGGGTGGGCCAGTAGCCAGACCAGGCAGGAACTGTTACTATAACTGCCTTGCAGTATCAGGACATCATGACCTCTGACTGAAGGCAGGAGAGGAGGCAATTTCAAACTCTGCACAGGCGGACCGTGACCTCCCACAGCAGTGGCTCAGTGATGGCTCAGCTGGCATCCAGGAGGAAAAAAAAACTGGTTCCAGCAGGCAGAGTGTAAAGTTGCTGGCAGCTAGGGTCCATGTAGAAAAGGAAAATTGACTTGAGTTTCCTGGAGGCAGAATACACTGGCACTGTGGTGGAAGACAATATTTTTAAGAGCAGACCGCTTAGTGGCTGTGATAATTCTTGAGCATTTAGCTACTTTATGTGCACCATTTCATAATTCTTAGCAAAGTCCAAATTAATCACGCTGATCTTTCAACCCCTGTCAGTTTGTTCTCTCTCAAAGTGCAAGAGAACATAGTTCAAAGGACCATGACTTCTGAAAGAGAACTTCAACAGTGAGGAGACTACGGCAAAAAAAAAAATGGGGCCAAAGGCAGAACATGTTATGGGCTACATCAACATGTTTCCATGCATTTCAAAAGTCAGCTGGACACTCAGTCCAAAGCCAGATACCAGCCCTATACCAGATAATACCTTCACAAAGCAGACCAGACTGACAGCAGAAAATATCCCCTGAGCAACCTGGGAAGCCAACAGTGAACTTTTCCACACAGACATCAGTTCAGTGAACACCGACCCAGCTGTGCACTCTGAAACCACCTCCACAACTGGCTCAAATGACCCAGCTGGGGACTGGTCCGTTGTGCCAAGACTGATCATATCTGGAGTACCTTACTGTAGAGGGGGGTGCTGGGTAGGATGCTTCACACATTCTCAGTGACTGCTCTTTCGATGCTAGATTGCCTGAAGGTCTCAGGCTGAACACTGCAGGTTGAGGTCATTGTCAGTTCAAGACCTGTGTGGCTTTTGAGTGCATCTTCAAAGCTCTTCTTGCCCCCAGTATCACTGCTATCAGAGAACAGATCCTACGCGTTCTGCTTTACTTACACATGGAAAGCACAAATGTTGCTGAAAAGGTTCAAGAATATTGTCAGAACCAACGAGGACACGTAGCTTAAGGGCAGTATTTTAGTGAAAAGCAATATAATGCATTTTTCCATTGTTAAAATCTATAGAAACACCTGAAGTGCTTATGTTCCTTGTCAACATTATCAGAAGTAGAACATTTTTCTGTCAGGACTAACTCAGAACTCTGTGGAGGATATCACTAGTATCAAAAATAGCAGAGGAAACTTCGGGATGCGTAATCAAGTATTTTTTTTAAATCTGTTAGCAAAAATAGCAAGTTTCCATCAACCTCTCTCCCACATGACACTTAGAGTTTTGGTATTTCTGTGCATGTATAAAGTCCATTTCCTATTGTATTTCCCATCTCACAACTCCTTTGGGAAAACCTAATTCATAAACAAACAATTCCCAGACCAGATAACTAAATCTCCCTGCTGACCCCTCTCTGCACAGCCCAACAATGATAACAGAGACACAGTCTCTGCACTGCCATTCTCTGGTGTGTTTATGCTGTTTTAGTAATGATGTAATGGAAAGAAGTCAACATGCTATTATTATTATTATGCTAAGGACTGCAAGTTAGAATTGGTATTATTTAAGGTTTTATTTTTCCATTCAAAAACAAAAGTCTTTGCAGGGCTTTCTAAGCACTGTTACAAAAGGTCACAATATTCAATCAGAAACCTTAAAAAATGTGATACTTGAAACAATGTTTTTTAAAAATACTAAGACAGCTAATCCATTTTGAGCAATGCCTTTTATGAGCAATGTCACAAAGTTACACGCTTAGCCCTGTGGGCCTCAGTGATCCCTGCATGTCCCGTGCATGGGAAGATAGTGACAGAAGTGACTATAGTTGACTATAGTCTTTGGCCTCCCATTCCCTCAAAAGGGTGGGGAAGACTCTGCAAGAAGACCAATTCCTTTCTGCCCACTTAGGACAACCATCCACAGCAACATGCATGGAGATAAAGCTGCGCTCTGCCCTCTTCCTCTTTGTGCTAGCTGTGGATAGGATGAGAACAGCTCACCATCATCTCCTAAGATTGTTTGAAGGCTGTGTGATTTCCCTGAGCAGCACATATTTCAGTCTGCCTCCCCCAGAGCCCTATGGCTGTTTGCCGACTTTTGTTGAAAGTCAAAATCTAATCCTTAAACAGGTGTACAGATGGGAAATGAACACACTTGAGATTTTGTAAAGACTGGTTCTGAGTAAGGGAGGGAGAGGAAGAGAAAGACAGGGAGCGCTGTTTCAGACAGCAGCAGCTCACTAACGTGAGAAGTTTCTGAAGAAAGCAACGTGGAGTGTGACACCAAGTGCCTATCAGAGCCATCAATGATCAGGCTCAAGATTTGTCAGGCAGTCTGGAGACATTTCACCCATGAAGGTTTTTAAGAATCAAAAAAGCAGCTAGCGATCCTGAAAAGAACAGGGAACTCGCACGGGAAGAGAATATGGCTATTTTTGCTCATTTTTGGAAGCCTAGCCTTAGCTAGCTTTGAAACATTCTACATTTGTATGTTACATACTGCACAGTTCTCCCATATAATTTTGGCATTTACATCAGTACATTAGCAACGGAATCGATTTCCAAAACAGTCCTCATTCTTTTGTCTTCTCTTTGTCACACTTATGATTCATCTCCCAGCCTCAGCTCTACATATGTAAGTAACTCTAGGAGACCAAATAAAAACATGAGAGACTAGGAATCTCTTATGCAGAGGAACCAATGAACCTGCAGCCTCTGCAATTCAACATTCTGTTAGATTTGACAAAATCTACTTTTAAATTGTCATTTTTTACTGTCAAGTATATAGAGACAGTTTGTCGAGGGTAGGGGTGAAAAAATACCTTCCAAAGACACACTCCAAGCTACTGGTTCTGCAGTTAGCTTTATGTTCAAGAGAATGACAATACCAAATGCACGACGCACTTCAAATAGATATCATGATGGATAAAAGGAAACAAACTAATTCAGAGCATCTGTTAGGGCTCAATCTATCAATTAATGTCTACTGAGGCTGGATTTATTATATCAAGCACAGATGAAAATTGTGCTGCGATACTACCCCCAAGTTGCAACACATAACTTTATGTACTTACTTGTGTGACCATGTCCTGCCCAAAACCTGTGTAGCTGCCTTTTTCAATGGATACACCACTGCAGCCCTATACAACACCTCTTAGTATACGTATTAAAATTTTCCATTACCTGGAGATTCAGAATCTCCAAGTCTCAGGTATTCTTACAAGACAGCTTCCTTAAGTTGCATTAGTGCCCCTGGGAGGCTGTGCCACTTAGCTTAGTGGTCATGTAGCACATGAAGGAGTTGTTATGGAGACTGATGTCTTCCCAACAATTATATGGTGTAATTAGTGTTGGATGCTACAACATAACTATCAAGCTGTCTCCATGGAAACTACCCAAAAACCTATACTTTAAAGGTTTCAGCAACTGGTCTTTTTTATAGACCCTTAAGATGCAGTTAAGAGCACCCTGATTGCCTTATCGTCTCGTTAAGGTCAGCAGGGAAACACATTTTCTTTTCCAAGGTATTTGCTTAGTCCCTATGGTGATTCACAGGAATCAAATAGATCTGTCAAGAATAAATGTACATATGACATACAGGGAGGACCAACCACAAATCACTATGGATTTTCACCATTTTTAATTATCTTTATGCATATGTGTGTGCATATCCATGCACATAAGAGTTCACAAGGTGCATAGATGGAAGAAGCTGACTTTTTCTTTTATGAACCCCTTCTTGGCATACTTGAAAGCTTTAGGTTCATGGAAACTCCCTCTTTTAGAGATACACTTCAGACCACACTGGTGCCATGAACAGTACCTACCAGCAGAGTCCAGCCAGGTCTAGCACACAATTCTCCCTGTCTCCCCGGGCTTTGGTTTGCAGCTGCAGTTTTTCCAGGTGGGGCAGGTCTTGAGACAGCCTTGCACGCAGTGCGGGATCTTTGCCCAATGAAAATGCACTGTGCTTATGGAACACCAGTGGGAGTTTATGACATTTTTGCATAAAGCTTTATGAGGTCCAAGCCAAGAAAGCAATGTGATTTTCAGCCAAGAATCTCACTGTCACTTTTGTCTGAGCACAGCAGCATGCAAAGAGGAGACTACTTCAGTCTACAATATAACCAAGTGGGCAAGTTCTGGATAACCAAACACATTCTCGTTCTAGTTATGATATATATGTAAAATTTTTAAACAGTTTATTTAATCTAGAACCCTCTCCCATTAGGGCAGAGATGAACAAGGAGAGCCATTTGCTTCAGAAGGTGCCAATGGCAGGACTCTCTTAAAGTGGCACCTATTTCTGCAAGTAAACAGCCCTCAGCAGAAGGACGGACCTGACATTCTGGACCAGAATATTTTATAGCACTTGCATGCTAAGCAGCAAGGAGAGAGGAATTAAGAGATATACAAATAGAACCATAGTACTTAGCAGAGCCTTTAAGACTGCAAAAATGGGGAAAAAACATGAATTCCTTTTATTTCTCTTGGTTGGTTTGCCCCTGGAATTAAAGCAGATAAAATTCTCATGTGAAACACTGTGAAGAGAGGTGCAGTGAGCATAACCAGGCTAGGAGCCCCAGAAGACTTGCAGTTGTGGCCTCTCCATTTTATGAGAAGCAGGAAAAAGAGAATTTCTGCTTTAATAAAAAACATCAGTACTTTTCCAGTCTTTAAGAGGGATATCATCATTTTTTTTCTCTGACATGAAGATGGATCTCATCTATCCATTCTCTTCAAGACACCATGGGGACCAAAGAAGCAGATACACAGACACAAAACACAAAAGCAAGGACTACAGGAGGCATTCTGAATAGCTGTTATATATTTTGGGGAAGGACTAAAACTGCTGGGGTGTAAGTACAGTGGGCTACAGTTATGTAAGTAAGACCCACGAATAAGATACTCTTTCAGATGCTCCTGCAGAAGTACTTTCACAATGTCTGGCAGCCAGCATTGAATACAGGGTGACCTGGGGCAAACAATTCTAAAGGTAACAAACAAGGAACCAAAACAGCTGTCAGGGAGCCTCCAACACTATTCAGATACACTAGTGATTACATAATGGTGCATGGGATGGCCATATAGAAAAGAGCTGCATACTCTTGGTCAGATTAATCTAAACTTTCTTCCAACCAATGCATAAGAAAACCAGTGTAAAATTCAAAGCAACTTGATTTCAGTTATCCAACTTCATTCTTCAGAGGAGGGATGAAGAAAGAGAGAATCCAAAATCCACTTTCCACTATCATTCTTCTTCACATTTATTCTTCCTCTTTATAACAAGCTCTCTCAATAGGTTCCTATTGGAAACATGCTGAATTCTCTACTACGAGTTTATTGGGATGACACTGAACATGACAGAGGTGTATGAATTGAGCAACAAGTATCTTGCCGAAGAAATGTTCTGAAATACCATTTTCCCCTTCTATTCATGTTTTAAAATAATTCTGCTGCTTAACTTTTGGAGACACTAACAGGTTACATCACCAGATATAGATTGGCAGCCTTAATCTAAACAAACTCGCTGACAGCACTGTTAGAGCTCATTAGCGTTCTCACCAGATGCTTCTGTCTGTATATATGAGCATCTCCAGTTTTTCTTTCCAGTACATGACCCATGATACTAGCATAGCTTTCAAATTAAAACAAGAAATCTCAGTATAGCTTCAAATCTTGCTCTTCTGGGGATCAAATCTCTGCAAGGCTATGACAAAGCGTTCCATATTTCTTAGGCTTCTTAAAAGCATTTTTTGTTGTTGTTTTACAGATCACTTTAGCATTTTTTTGGCATTTCTCACGAATCTATACAGATATGACTAACACACACACTATTTGCTTTCACAGCAAAAGTGCAGAGAGCATTTGTCATTATAAATATCACACAGGGCTATACATAGAGATGAAACCTGTGTTTCGTCTGTCTCTGCACAAAGCAATACTTGACATGAAAGCTGTCAGAAATCATTACAGGGAAGAATTTTAAAACCTCATACAATGATTAAATCGCTGCAGCCAAAGTAAGTGCCATAAAAACAAGTTATGACCCAGCTCCAGTTTTTAAGTGAATGAAAAATTAGAGGGCAGGGAGGCCAAATATGTGGGCTTCACAAAGAATGCCTCTTTGAATCGGCAAAGCAGGCCAAATCAGATCTCATAGTTAGTTTATTGGTTTATCGGCACTTAACAAGAAATGAAGTGGTGGCAACGATCTCAGCCCCAGCTCATCAGTCACACAGGTACAAAGCATCCGAATAGAAAACAGATTTTCTGATTCTCTGCACCTCCCTAGAGGCCTGCACTGCTGTCTGAGGACTCCAGCATTCTCCCTTCTTGGCTCATTTGCAAGATAAACATATTCTGGCCTCAAATGCTGCTCTTTTCCAACTGCTGGTGAAAACTCCAGTCAGTCTGAGAGATTAAGAGGATGATCTGGGGCACTACTCAATCCAAGAAAAATGCTCATGTGGGAACGCAAAGCTGTTGTTGTTTTTTTTCCACTGTATCTCATTCTGCAAGTCCAGATTCAAACAGTTTCTATCTTTATTCTTTATCCACATTAACTTCCTTCCTTTTTTTTCTTTTTAAAGGGAGTCACACACTTGGATTTAAACAGATTTTTACAGTACTAGTTAAATACTGCTTTTCTGCATGTCTGATGACTTAAGATGTGATTGAGACAGTTCTCATACCCAGGCAATGTTGGGCTGGATCAGTATAGATCAGTACGTAGTTTTAACACTTCCAAAAACCTGCAGGAAGCAGCATTAGTGATCAGATAGATAAGACCCTTCTCAGCTACCCCATATGTAGATTTATGGTTCCTTACAGCTACAAGATACCTTGCAAGAATTTTGCAAGAGCTGGTAGATCAGCCCCTACCCTTGTAGGCAAGCTCCAGTTCAGCTCTTGCTTTCTGCCTATCCATGTCTGTCTCTGCAGTTTCTTTTTATCCCTATTCTAAAACTAATGTATAGCGTTTGCGAATTTTTCAAGCATTCACTGACTTCTACCCCAAAATCAGCTGCATTTTAGCATTTTGAGCAGCAGTTCCTCAGTGCTCCTCATGCTGCTTCAGATGGGCATGACAGAGTCCATTCTTATAGTAAGCTTTAAAACACTAGTGAAAAATATTAGGGAAACTGCTAGTTTTGATAAAATTATTAGTGCTCCAGACAGATCTCGTGTCCTTATTACTTATTCCCCTGTTTGAACGCAAGGCATATAATTTGAGCACTGGGTTAAAGCTACAACAGGAAAAGGACTAATTTGCTGTGTTACAAAAACCTTCCTAAGCAAGCTAATTAAACCGTGCACGTACACAAACAGACTTTTAAGGCTGAAGAACAGATCAAATTATCATAGTGACACAGGGACAAATCTTTAGTTGTTATAAAGGCACGTAATTTCATTGACAACAGTGGCTAGAACAAACTTTGTCTGATTTATGTCTAGAGTTGGCCAAAATCTAGAAACTCTTGAACTTCAGGAAAGCTTTGATCCAGTCCAGACTTTGTGGCTCTGATCCACTTCATCTGGGAAGGACCCAAATAGGCTTAAAATATATATTTCACAACACATCTTTGCCTGCATTTTTTTCCAGATAGGTCATAAATACCAAATGTAGAACCATTTCTCCTTATTCACAATACCTACTAGCAGAGCCAGCTATTGCCATCTCCAACGCAGAATGTTAAAAAAAAAAAAAAGGAAAAAAAGATGCAAGAACAAGCTTTAGATTAGTTGACTTACTACCAAGGAGCAAGAAGAAAGCTAAGGTACTAAAATCTGCACAGTCAGAATGTTTGGAAGAAATTCAAACTGGTGAGAAACTCTATGTGACTTGTACAGTGTGGAACAGCTTGCAAAGCACAAAACAAGCCACATCACTCCCTGCTTGTTATCCCCAGAAAAACTAAAGACTTATTTGATTACAGTTTCTAAACAAGCATATTATGCAAGTCTAGTTCTCTTTTTTTTTTTTAAGGTAACAGCTTCATTCACTGTAGTAGGAAAGCTGTGATTACAAACCACGTAGGAAGGTTGTGGTTTTCAGATGACCTAGCTGAGAGTGATGAAACAAAATAAAATCTAACCAGGAAAAAAGTGTCTGACAAGCTCTTCTGACTGCATTTACACTGATAATTTAACAAATGAGCTGTTAATAACTTAAATCAAGTACAGCCAGATCCTAGATCTGCAGATCATAGGATAATTCCAGTAGGAATGGACCTCAGGAGGTCAGACCAGGTTGCTAAGGGTTTTGTCCAGTTGAGTCTTGAAAACCTTCAAAGACAGAGACTGCACAGCCTCCCTGGGCAACCTGTGCCCCTGCCTGACTTGTCCTCAGAGTGAAAAAGTTTTTCCTTATACCCAATCTGAACCTCTTGTTTCAACTTACGCTTGTCATCTTCCACCTCATACACACACCCCCACTACACACCACTGTGAAGAGCCTGGATCTGTCTCAATAATTTCTGCATAGCTACCAGGTGGCTGCTGTTTGTTAGGTGCTCCCAAAGCTGTCTCTCTTCCAGGCTGAACAAGCCTGGTCCGGCAGCCGCTCCTCACAATGCAAGTGCTCCAGCCCCCTGACTTTCTTGGCAGCCCTCTGCTGAACTTGCTCCAGTTTATCAATTGTTGTACTGAGGTGCCTAAAACAAGGCTCCCTATTCCAGATGTGGTCTACCAAGTGCTGAGTAGAGGGGCATGATCACTTCCATGAATTTACTGCCTGTGGTACTGTTAGTACAACCCAGGATACTTTTGGCCTTCTTAGCTGCCAGGGCACACTGCTGGCTCATGTTGAGCTTGCTCTCTACCGAAGTCCCCAGGTCCTTTTCCGCAGAGCTGCTTCTAAGCCATCCAGTGTCCCCTGTATTATTGCCAGGGGCTCTTCCTTCTCATGTGCAGGGCATCACATCTGTCCTTACTGAATTTTGTAAGATTTCTGTGAGGCCATTCCTCCAGCCTGTCCAGGTCCCTCTGGAAGGCAACCCTGTCCTTCAGCGTTATTGACTGCTCCTCCCAGTTCAGTGTCCTTTGCAAGTGTCAGTGCACCCTATCACCTCTGATTCTTCAATAAAGATGGTAAACAGCATGGGTCCCAGAACGGACCCCTGCGCTACTCCAGTTGTCACAAGCCTCTGGTTAGAGTAGAAATCATCAACCTCTGCCTTCTGAGCCTGAAACCATTTTTTTACCCATTGAATTGTCTGCCCATCCAGACTGTAACAGTCTACTTTGGATACAAGAACATTGTTGGAGATACTGTCAAAAGCCTTGTTAATGTCAAGGCAAATTACATCCACCACTCTCCCCTGCAAGGACAGCAGTGGGAGTTCTGGCACTGACCCTCAGGGAGCTAGTTTTAACTCTTAGCTCTGGGAAGACACACTGGAAACAATGGCTGGCGCACAGACTCTCAGAAGGAGTATTCTCCAAAACACCTTTGGAAAGTATAGATTTGTATTACTGGGATTCAGTAGGCCAGATTCTTAGCTGCAATAATCAGCCCAGCTCCATTAAACTCAATCTATATATACAGTATTTCACCTCAGCTAATGATCCTGGCTTATTATGCACCTGATATTTATTGTCTCAACTCTACGTGCAGGTTGCACAGACAGGCCTGAGGAGTGTCAAACGGGAATAGCAAGGGAAACGAGAGACAGGCAGAAATTCCTCAGCTCTCCTGGGAGAAGCACAGATCCACTGTGTTCCTGTGACAGTCTTTCTCTTACCTTTGCAAGGAAGCTCCATGCTGCATATTGCCCTGAGGTTGTGCTGCTTTTTAGCTTCACCGTGTGCAACATCAGAAAGAATCCCAACAGTCCACTGCAAGGGATGGGGGAAGTTTGTTAATAAAGTCTCTTAATTTCAGCTAGGCAACCTCTTACAGGCATCTTGGTTTTCCTAATGCAGAACTGAACAGTCACCCTTCAAGCAGTGTTAATCCCATTTGGAGAAAGAAAGCTGGTGGACAAAGAGCTTACACTATGTCCAGTACATCTCAGGTTTTGTTCAGTCAGTGACTAGGGTCTGAGTAAAGTAAGTCTGACACTCTTGTGCGTGGTCTCTAATGCACTTGCATAATCAGAAAAGTAGAGATTATTGGAAACATGAGGCGAAATATTAACTTCAGGCACTGAAATGGCTCTGAATAAAGGCAATGCCAATTTCAACAGGAGCCACAAATGTTTAGCAGCTAACTCACTTCAGCCTCCACAGAGCCTTGAACTGAAAACATAACCACTGGAAAGTTTCTGCCTGAAGCTTTCAAGCTGTTTAAACTTCATGAAGCCTAAATTCCAATTAGGAAGTCCAATACATCTCTGCTGTATACCAAATACACAGATGACTCAGTGGTGCTGGGAACAGAACACTCCAAAGCTCTCTGCTGACAATTAAGTGAATGTTGATTCTGAAGTCATATAGGACAGTAGTCCCCAGTGCTCCTGTAGCCAAAACTACTCTTAAGGAAACTCTGCTCCACATCTCACTGGACCTCACAGAGCTTACAAGCTTTGGCTCTGGATTTTGTTTCACTTGTGACAAACTTACAACCCACCGGTTGTGAACCAGTGAAATAGTGTAAACCAGCAAGCAGGGAATAGAAAAGGACTTCAAAATGGACTGTGTGGCTGGTTGAGAGGCGTAAGAGATTACAAAGTACTGTGGGAAGCTGCATGGGAAAGGAGATAGGATCAACACAGCACACAGGTGGAGTGGCAAAAACTGCCTTGGTATTCAAAGAAGGTATGCTCTTCTGGATACTGATGCAATGCAGTTGGTGCCCTCTCTGCAATAGCAGGAAGGGTGGCAGATGGTAGCTCCCCGGGTGAGAAGTTCCATGCTGGGCTCCAGCACCTCAGCCAAGTTCTGTTCCCTGCTCAGTACAAGTGGCAAAGTTGCGTCTCAGCCACATGTCAGTACAAGTGTTTCTGACAACACCAAACAGTAGGGTTAGATAACTGCCCAGGAGTAGGAGGTACTAGGATTTTACATTGAGCCATAACATGAGACCCCAATCTGCTGTGCCTGGAGCCAAGAAAGCAGGTGCTGCTTTCATGATAAAAGACAGGCCCAAACTCAGCTCCCTGTCGCAGAGAAGTGCTGAACAGTAGAGCATTTCACTCTGAGAAATCAGTGAGCTCAGTGAAGCAGCATTGCACAAATTTTTGAAAGTCCTGCAGCTGGCTTAAGTTTGTTCCACATCTTCTGCCCTGCTGAGAAGGGCTTTTAGTCAAAGTGATTTGAAGCTGTTTAGTGTAATTCAGAGACAAAATTGAAGCAGCTCATTGTAATACCTGAAATATTGATGTTACAATTAAAACTGATTTCTTCCATTAAATAAATGGAGCACTTTGCACCTTACTATTAATGCTTCAGACATTCTGCACAGGTTTAGCTGCATCAGTTACCCTGACTTTACATTGTAGAGGTTTTCCTTCAAATCCTTTATGTCTACAAAGACACTAGATTACAAGATGTAGGAAAGCAACTGAGATGCTTGTTCCTGAATCTAATTATTCCTTTCCACTTGCAGTAGTGTACAGTGCTGTCTAATATATATGTACTGACGCTGGGGCAATAGAAACAGAAGTGGGAGGCTATAACAGTGGCAAAATTCTAATGAAGTGAAGAGAAAAATATCTGGGCTAGACAGATATCCGTTAGTGTCTCCATTTAGACCTTGCCTTCAAGAAGAAATAGATTTCACCTACCTACCATGGAACAACTTATTCATTAATACCTAATTGCAAGTTACTTGTAGTGCAGATAGTCCACCCTTGAAAAAAGACACTTTCATACCGAAAAAATACACACATAGGGAAATTATTTAACAACCATTTTTAATATCCCCTTTTAATGGAAATTATGGATACGATTGATAAAATCCCTAACAATCAGGAAATATTTTTCCCATCAGTTAGCATGACAAAGTATTTTTTCCCTTCTAAAAGAAAATACTTCCGTTTGGCAAAAGACAGGAGGGGAAAGACAGGAATACATTTTTTTGAGATAATTAAGACCTATAGAAAACATACTTACATTGTCCTGTGAGAATTACACTACTGGGCAGTGAACTTTTGCTATTCAAAATAAAGGAATGCTTGTTAAAGCTTTTCCCCTTTACCCAAAAAAAGCATTCTGCCAAATAACAAGATGTACAGACACATAAATCCATGTACACCCATAGACTGCTGAAGACTAATACTTTGTAATCACTGCAAACAGCAAGTTTTACAAGGGCTAATCCGACTTCAGAAGCATTTGAGAGATGCTATTTATCAAAGCTTTGCTACATTAGGTAAAAATTATTTCACTGGTGAGTGGGAACTCTCCTGATCAGAACGCACTCACTTAAATAAACACGTATACTTCCAGCATATTTGAATCTCAGGCCTTCAAATGCGTACCCACAGATATGACAGAAACATACTCTGCAGTCTTACTGGCTTATTCCAGCAGAAACTAGTATAACTAAGGTTTTGCATGCTCCAAAATTTTTAACTGAGAGTCAAGGTTGGAAGTCAACAGGATCTCTTATTTTGAAAACATTCACATGTCCTGTTATAGAGAGGTTACCTGGCACAGCAGCTGCTATGAAACCTGTAGAAGTACAGGAATGGAAAGTCCAAGGCACTGAAGAGATCACCTGAGGGACAAAGCAATATACTCAGTGGAACAGAGGGGAAGGAAATTATCCACTGTTACAAGCAGGGGAACAGCAATTATATGAACATTACTAATTTAACATTCCTTTGAGCCTTTACAGCTGGCTGACTTTTCATTTATGATGCTTTCCACATTTCTAATGTGTTTAATGATTTCTCTCTGACCTTGCTTCTAGCCAGGTCCTGCCTTTGGTTGAAAAAGGGGAAAGGGATGTCTAAGAGTATTCTTTGCTAGTATACAGAAGATCCTGCTTAAGCAACTGTTGCCAGCGGATAGATGTGCACATACCCACTTCTTTTATCACACAGCTCATGATAGTTCCTACTAAAGCAACAGGAAACACAGACATATGTTGGCTGCTTCCCCCTCTGGCATTTGAACTCTGCCATACAGAGCAAGTTGAGAGGTTTAACAAAGTTCTCCCAGATCCAAGCAGAGCTCTCGAGAGCATTTCCAGGAACCTGGGCCTTGGTTGTTCTTGGCTCTACAGATTCAGAGGAAGTGCCATCTTTCACTTTTTGAAACGCAGGACTATTTCGCTTAACATATCTGTCTGTCCTGGTGGGGGAATGCTATATACACAATACGCACCACCAGGCAAAAGGGGGAATTTATGTTTATTTAAATGCTTCTTCCTTTGTTTTTCCGACTGGGCAAAAGTCTAGTGAAAGCAACAGATTATCATCTTTATCTTTCTAACTATTTAAACACCAGTATGACAGGAATGTTACCCACCATCAAACATTCAGTTTCTCCATTTTTAGCCTTTGCATTTTCGGTACTTCAAATCTTGCCACATGCTCAAGTGATGGGATACATTTTATGAAAGCAACAAAATGAAATCTCTGCATAGCATTGAGGGAAATGCAGAGAAGGAAACAGTTCTATATGGACTGCTGGGACACTGCTCTGAAGAGGACATATTCTCCTAGGGAATCCTAGTTCTTTACTATGCATGACCTCAAAAGGTGTTCTTTGTTGTCTGTACTATGCTGCTTCTTTGCAAAGGGCAGCTAAGAAAGATGTTAGTAAATATCATGCAAATTACACAGTGTTATATATCCTCCTCTCCTCTTCCTACATGATATTATATTATTGGTCATATTCCTGTTGAATACCAGGGCTAAAATCCTATAGGGTTTGGCCTCTAAAAATATGCATGGAAATGAAAGGCAATATGGAAACTTCAGAAAGGAACAACTTAATCCACTTTACCTGCTGGATGGGATGCAGAGGCCAACAGCACCACACTAAAAAATAAAAGAAGATTAATTGTATACTACAGAATTTATTACATGGCCTGAACATTATAAATTGACAGCTTTGTGTTTGTTTTTTCATGGTGAAACTTGTTCCGGTTAAGTAGAATAACTGAGGCATAAGTATAAATTTAATGAAAAAAGTTGGTTGGGAAGGAATCTCCAGGGTCACCAAATGCAAACTCTCACCTGAAGCAGGGCTATCACCAATATTTGATCGTGTCCTTTGTGGCGCTGTCTCAAAAACCTCCCAGCACGGAGACTCCACACCTCTCTGGCTAACTTGTCCCAGGGCCACCCTACCCTCCAAGCAAGGAAGATTTTCCTGATGTCCCATCTTTAAACCACCAAAGCTGCAATTTATGGCTGCTGTTCAATGTTATACCATTTGCTGCTCCTTAGAAGAGTTTGGCTCTGTTGCCTTTGCAACTCCCTTTGAAGAAGCTGTAGGTGGTGAGGCTGGATGGCCGTGCCCAGAGAGTGGTGGTGAATGGAGTTAAATCCAATTGGTGTCCAGCCACAAGTGGTGTTCCCCAGAGTTCGGTGCTGGGACCATTTCTCTTTCACACCTTCATCAATGACCTGGACGAGGGGATCGAGTACACCCTCAGTAAGTTCCCAGATGACACTAAGTTAGGCAGGCATGTTGATCTGCTTGTGGGTAGGATGGCTCTACAGAGGGATCTGGACAGGCTGGATTGATGGGCTGAGGCCAACGGTATGAGGTTCAACAAGGCCAAGTGCTGGGTCCTGCACTTGGGTCGCAACAACCCCATGC
>VZSZ01003717.1:123604-152122 GCA_013398815.1 Ibidorhyncha struthersii
GGTATGAGGTTCAACAAGGCCAAGTGCCGGGTCCTGCACTTGGGTCACAACAACCCCATGCAGCGCTACACGCTTGGGGCGGAGAGGCTTCAAAGCTGCCTGGTGGAAAAGGACCTGGGGGTGTTGGTCAACAGCCAGCTGAATGTGAGCCAGCAGTGTGCCCAGGTGGCCAAGAAGGCCAGCGGCATCCTGGCCTGTATCAGGAATAGTGTGGTGAGCAGGACTCGGGAAGTGATCATCCCCCTGTACTGGTGAGTACACTGGTGAGACCCCACCTCGAGTACTGTGTTCAGTTCTGGGCCCCTCACTACAAGAAAGACATTGAGGTGCTGAAGCGTGTCCAGAGAAGGGCAACGAAGCTGGTGAGGGATGTGGGGGACAAGTCTTATGAGGAACGACTGAGGGAACTGGGGTTGTTTAGCCCGGAGGAGAGGAGGCTGAGGGGAGACCTTATCACTCTCTACAACTGCCTGAAAGGAGGTTGTAGAGAGATGGGGACTGACCTCTTCTCCCTAGTGACAAGTGAGAGGACAAGAGGAAATGGGTTCAAGTTAAGCCAGGCAAGGTTTAGGTTGGATATTAGGAAAAATTTTTTCACTGAAAGGGTTATCCAACATTGGAATAGGCTGCCCAGGGAAGTAGTGGATTCGCCATCCCTGGAGGTGTTTAAAACAAGGGCAGACGTGGTACTTGGGGATATGGTTTAGAAGTGTTTTTTGTCAGGTTAGGTTAATGGTTGGACTCGATGATCTTAAAAGTCCCTTCCAACCTTAACAATTCTATGATTCAGGTTGCACTTTGGTATCCACTTTGCCAGTCTCAACAAGATTAGCTCCTTCAAACTCTCCTTGCAGTAGGCCTTGTGCTCTAAGTCCCTAACAATGTCAGTAGCCCTCTGCTAGATCTCCAGTTTCTTGGTATCTTTCTTGAACTGGGAGGCCCAAAACTGAATAGAGTATTCCAGCTGCCACCTCAGCAGTGCTCATAATAAATTATCTCGATCTGATGGCCATTCTCCTTCTAATGTAGCCCAATACATGGTTTGCTTTAATTTGCCATGAGCATGCACTACTGCCTCATATAGATCTCAGCATTCACTGTTATCCCCAAGTCCTTTTCAACAGACCTGCTGTTCAGCCAGCTGGTGACACCACTGAGACAGAATCTATAGAGAACTGTACCTGTGTCTAGACTTAAGTGTCTCTCTGTCTGAGGATTAATTTCAGCTGCATAGATGCATATATTGCATCTAAGAGTCAATATAGAGTCTTATGCGTGTGATTGTGCTGCAATTCATGCACAAATTCACTGCACATTCATGCCCAAAATGTCAGTCAGAGAAAGGACAAATGCCGAAGCTAAACAAGTTTAAAAAAAACACATGAAAATAAAACCAAATACCAGCCCAAATGATGCACACTTTTCCAAAAGATACAAGTGAACAAGAAAATCAGCTGTGACCAGTTCTTTCCCTAGAGCATCACTTCAGATTTCTGAGGTCCTACAAAGACTTCATCCTCTGAGTATGCGGTATAGGCTGTACAGAGCCTTTTTCAGTGCTACTGATTGTTCTGGTAAATTTCTGATTTATTGCAAGTTTTTTCATTCCATGTTGTTTCCAAGGTTAGAAGTCTACAGAAATATATTCTGGGGCACTGTAAGATGAGAGAAGCATTCATGCCTTCAAAGCAGAGCTACAGCTTCCTCCAATTGCCAACAACATATGTCTGTGACAAACACAAAAGACAAGAGAGAGAAGGAGAAAAGAGTATCTGGAGAGGTTTCTTCTTGATAAGCAGCAAGCACTGCACTTACAAAGATGAAAAGACATTCGTTAACGTTATGAATGCTAAAGCTAGGCTATTTTCCCTGGCTAATTACCAGTGATTCTTAGAGTTCACTAGGCCCAGTAACAGCAGTAAAGTGCCAACCCAGCCAGCAGAGGAATGGATGCCGGCACAATGAAGTTAAGGCAGAGAAAGAGCTGGAAGTGGTTCCCAGCTAGAAAACTGAACTCGCTGTAAATGAGCTACCTGCAGTACCTGCAGCAGTACAGTTTCATCAGCGTGGTGCTTATACCAGGCCAACTCCCATTTCCAGCCTTAATGCAGCTACCGTGTCCAAGCCTGCTCGTTCTCAGCTGGTCCCAGTTCTCTACGTGAGCCACCAGGCTACCGCACATGGTGGCCTGCCCTAGGCATGCTTTGGCAAATCCCAGCATCATTCGCAGAGATAGTGGTTGCAAAAGGAACTGCAAAGAACATGGAAATCCCGTGGCCAGGGAAGCCTCAGGGGGGAAGCTTGTCACTGAAATCAGCCGTGGAAGAACACGGGCTGAAGGAGAAAACAGTCCATGAGTGACAGGCAGGCAGGTATTTTAGGCTTAACGTCTTATACAATGTCTTTGACAGGCATCAGCTAGTACAGTATGTTCACATTATCAATATTTATACACGTTTTTAAAAGATGTGGTTGTCACAAAGATACTAAACAAGGCAAAGCAAATCACTTACAGTAGGCAATTCCCCCCCGCCCCTCCTCCCCATACATGCACACTCTCCCCACACGGGACACCAAGAGGAGTTCACAATAAACAAGCCCAATTCCTCAGTTTCCTGGTAAAGAGAGAAAAGGAAGCAAAGGCCTATTGCTTTTGAATGAATAACAGAGAAAACAGGAGACTGGGAGGGCAAGTGAAACTGTATCAACAGCAATGAGAATTATGACTAAGCTGTGTTTCTCCACTTTTGCTTTTTGCATTATTAATTTTTAAACAAAAAAACAGTGAGATTGGGAAATGATCAGAGAGAAACTTCCTTCTGCAACCAAGAGGAACTGATAAACCTACCAGACATCCCAGGCCTTGATCCAAAGAAAACATAGAAGGAAAACAAAACCTTCTTTGCAAAGTGTGGGGCAGGTTCAACCTGGGTTAGATGGGTCAGATGGCAGATGGGTTAGATGGCATTAAAGCTGTACTGTAACTCTGCTCTGAACAGAACATCAGTAGAAAAGACACGATGATGCTGTAAAACCAGATTAGGGATTCAGAGGTTTCCAGCAGGACAGCCTGGGCATCAGGCTGCAGCAAACCCAAAATCCCTGTGCTGGATTTCTCTGCTCCTCTCTTTTTCCCCTGTACTCAATACTGAGGGCTGGGTCGCCCATGGTTTTCTTTCTGGCTAAAAAGAGGTTTTGTGAACGAGAACAGCAATTCATGCCTGCAAAGCTGCCCTTCTCTATTGCAGAAAATCTACTGCAGTTTTTTTAATTCAGAAGAGTGACAGATTAGCAGCTGTTTCATAAGCTAGATGTAGTTCAGCTGCACAGGGTAGAGCCTTTACCTCACACCTTTGTCAGTGCCATTTATTTGCCATTTGCAACTCTCACACTGCAAGTCTGGTTTTCTCCTCACCAGGGACTGCTCGGCGATCTGGCATGCCTTTGCGAACAAACATCAGCCAGTGACAGATATTGGGATGTACTGAAACTTTCTTCTAGGTTCTCCACAAGAAATAACATATCCCTACCTGCCTCACCATAGGAGAAAGCCCAAGATGAGTCGTGACCCACTTCTAAGAGACACTATGTATCCCTCAACATGCCAGGTAGACATACTACCTTCCCCCTCATGCTNCGCAGAAGTCAGAGTGCAGGGAAATACAGCACTGCAGTAAAAAGAAGGTGGTGGGAACAAGACTGAAGGATAAGAGGAAGGTTCTTGGAAGTACATTTGCGCCCTTCTATTCCTCCCCCTCCCTGCCCCACATGCTTAAACACAAGGGAGATGGATGAAGAGGATGAGGTTGGGCACTGAGAAGCAACATCACCCCTCCCGTCTCTGCATAGCACAGCTCCGCTTTCCTCCTACACTTGTTCCTGGTCTGGCTCCTTTTTTAAAAGCCATTGAATAATCATGCTGTAAGTGATGAAGTGAGAACACCACCACACTTTCAACATCAGCAAATATTTCTTCAGATCTGTTTGGTTCTGGAAAGTTCCTGTTCATGTACTTTCGCTTAAGACAGTCTCCCCTCCCAAATTTTAAAACAAGATTCCAGATTTTAAAACAAGAAACAGTGCATGGCATGTAGGGACAGCATATATCAGGAGATTTTGCTAATTTCAGTTGCACCTGTGGAAGTGTCCAGCAGAGCTAATACAGTTAATGTTTCTTTTTAATCTAAATATATATATATTTAATATAACATATGGGTACATTCTAACATCCAGTAGCTTGGGGCAGAACTTTTAATCTGCTCTGTCCAGGCAGTCTTTACACTCAGAGTACAACTGTGCTTTCATACTGAACAGAAATGCTTTGAACAGCCTCTATTGTAAAAAACCTATATATTTTCCTATATATTAGGAAACAATTTCTTCACCAAAAGGGTTATCAAGGACTGGAACAGGCTGCCCCAGGGAAGTGGTTGAGTCACCATCCCTGGAGGTATTTAAAAGACGTATAGACGTGGTGCTTAGGGACATGGTTCAGTGGTGGACTTGGCAGTGTTAGGTTAACAGTTGGACTCAATGATCTTAAGGGTCTTTTCCAACCTAAATGATTCTATGATTCTAAACACTATCTGGCTGTGCCCACAGAGCTGCTTTCTTTTCCCTGCACAGCTGCATGTCAGCTGTCTGATCTAGGTTAGAAATAAGGAGCTATAAAGGCCTATTGATAATAGTGCTAAGAGGAGAAAGTTGCACTGATACCACACTAGCAAGTTCCTTCATAAATCATAAAATTATGCTTGTACAGACAAGACCATCGGTACATGTTAGACTGTCCTGCTCTGGAGGTGGAGCCAGGATCCTGTCATGGCTGACACAGTCCTCGAGAAGCCCTGAGTAGAGGAAGCAGCATATACCTTAATGCCTGATAAATCACAAAATTTAGCACTGGGCACCCTCTGACAGAGATAAGCGCACACTTACAGTAATTCTGACCCAGAACTGCCTGTGAGGAGTTTGCGCTCATTTACAGAATGTTCAGAGTAAAATGCCCTCTACTCAGTGTAATTTAAAAATACTTTTGATGGTTTTCCACAGAAATTAAGTTTGTGCAATAAAGCTTGGGAGTACACATACATACATAGGTCTACACAGCTCTCAAACATGCTGACCAGTTTCATCCAAATTCAGGAAGTGGCAGTCATCTGCAAGGTAACTACATGCACAGAGGTCTCACGAAGAGATAAACCTTGCCAGTGCCTTCTGCAGCAGAAAGATTTCAGCCCCATTAGACACTGGAGGACTTTCACGGCAGTGGCACATCATGGAGGTCACAAACAAGGAGAGCGCTTCTGCCAAATTTCACACCCTTTCAAACATCATCCACTATCATGACAAAACAAAAATCAGATGTCACTTATTCCATTGCCAATGGTACTGTTTGTTTTCCCTAGACAAGATGAGGTCCAAATGCTACGGACTGCAAGCTTCTCTAACACATTTTCAAAATTCCATTGATTTTTTGCATTTTTTTTTTTTTTTTTAAAAAAAGAACAGTTTTAAAATACATACCACTGTACCTCACAGTTCCTTAGCAAGAAGTTTCTTCCTTTCAAAAGCCTCTAAATCAATAATCATACTTTTCACTTAATGTGGAACTCCTGTTCTCTATTGGACACAACTTCACAGACTTCAAAGGATATCATCAACTAACACAGCAGGAACCCAGCCCTGACTTTTCAATCAAAGCTGCAAAATTAACACTTTCAGCCAAAATCTGAATGTAAAGGTTCAGGTTCAGATGCGGTTTCCAACTTAAATGACAACTGAGAGCCACGGTGAGGCAGGTGCCAAATGAAAAATCAATTGATTTTACTGCTTGTTTCATAATTGTCCCTTCAACATAGACAAATAGCTACAGCTTATCCAAGACTTCATGGGTTATTTCTGCACACAGCAGCAGATTTGCAAGTTCCGTGACTAATACTTCAGAACACTTTCAATAAACACAACTACCTTCTCTGAGTAAAACTGATTTGCTTTGCACTTCATAGTAGATAGAAAACAACAACCAACTTAAACAAGAGCTTACTTCAAGCAAACTGATATTCAGATATTGTCAACACATGGGACGCCGGTGAATAGACACCGGAATCATACAAACGCAAAATAAGAGGTCTGCATTACTTATTTATGGAAAAAGGAGATGTGATTGAACTAAGATAGGAGGAGATACACAGTATTAACATGTTGATGATGCTCACAAAATAAATGGGAATTGAAGTGAAGTAACTGTCCTACACTGGTGTCCCTGATGACTTCCTACCAAGGATCTTTAATGTGGTCAAACAAGAGCACACATCCATCTAATCAAATGGACAAGCACAACTTCACTTTTGTTATGCTTACTCCTAACTTCTGCTCTCTCTCTCATTCCTTTTGACCATCCTTTCTTAGAACTTAGTATCCGTACTCCATAGTGTTCCCATACAACTTTAGGTACCATTCCAAGAAAAGAGGTCAACATATACAGGATGTGATTATGGATGGAGCAGAATCTAGTAAAGTTTCTATATGATCAAATAAAGCTTCATAAAAATCTAGTGGAAGCCATGCACACTGAATGTTCGGGCTTCTATGGCTCTTTGAGGAAAGGACTAACTTTTTTTTTAAAAAATAAAAAAACGCAGGGGAGTCTGGTCGGTGACTCAGGCTCTTTCACTAACTACAAAATAACAAGCCACTTTTATATCTCCAAATCAGAAAAACAATTGAAAGTCTCAATTACTCAATCCCACTAATGGCACTCTGAACAATCAGTTAATGCTCATGTTCATTGCACGTCATACTGTTGTAATCACTACCTCTCCTTCTGGCAATTTTGTACAAGTTTTATTTTCTGCAGTGGGGTATTGCCAGGGAGTTACTCTGTAAATATTATTTCTGGAAATGATAGATCACTTCTGCACATGGTGATTAAAAAATTCATAATTAACACCTCGTTACCTCCCCAGGTGTATATTGGCATGTCCACCTATAACCAGAGCCAAAAAAATTTAGCTGCTAAGCCATTCAGCTTAGCACTGTTCTTTCAATGAATGTCCTGCTAAATAAATACATTTAAGTAGCAGTGGCTATAAGTTTCCTAAACAAGCCACGACTGAAAATGAATACACAACATAAAACCAGCTATAGTGTATCAAAGGCTTATTCATTTTACCTGAATACATAGTTGATGTACTGTTGCTCCAGATCACTGTGAGAGGAGGGAAAGAAAAAAAGGTGTTTGTTCTTTTAGTAATGGAGTTCATTTGGTATAAGAGATCAGTATATTAAGTAGTATTATAACACTGTAATATTACGTAATATTAATATTATATGATACAATGTTATAATTAGGTAATACTAACATTCTATTATAATTATATGCATTATAACCATAATCTATTCATATTATAATATCATCAAGATATGAATCAGCATACTAATTTACACATTATTTGTACATTATTTCTGTTGTTACTTTGTCAGTGGGAGTTTCATTTAAAGTGAAGATAAAGTGAGACTGACTAAAATTTAGACCCTTTAAACAGAGATGGAAAATGGTTTTGAAATAAATAACATCCATATTCTATACAGGCACATATTATGCACATATAAATAATATGCAGTGGCAACATATCCATCTCCATCCACAAAGACAACTGCAGATTATAGACACTGTGAACATGTAATGCCACCTGCTTTCAAAACAGCTATTGCCTGGCTGGAGTTCTAACACACACGTAGGATTAGTGCAAGGTTTCAAGGTTTTTAAGGTACTCAGCCATTCTAGTCCTGTGGCAAGTCACCAGCTGCTCAACACTTACGAGACTGTGTCGCAAAGGGAGAAACCGACAGATTCAAACCATGCAGCTTTCAAGACCAACACAAACTAGCATTTCCTCTTAATGCCTGTGCCAGTAATTAGGGGTTCTTTTTCCAGGACTAAGTCATCACCCTTTGATAACACACTGTTTAAAACTAATTCAGTGTTCAAGTTTCCAGTATAACTATCAATAACCACATACTGTTGTTATCAACAATAAATAAGGCTCCTCTTGCAAGAGAAGTCATTAATGATTAACCAAGTCGCCCAGCTCACACTGATAATGCAGAGATCCCTACAGTTTACCTGACTACTACACAGATGTGTCTCTAACCCTCTTTGATAGCAATCTCTTTCTTTTTAAAAGAATATGAAAACACATTACCTTAAAGAGCTAGGTTTCCATAACTTGTGAAATACTTTGTAAGCCCCTGTAATTGAAATGACATGTGTAATTGCCATAACATGCAATCATTCTGACAAACAACGGCTTGTTTGGCTGTGGTACCGGCAGACATGAAACCCCTCTGAATTACAGTTTAGCAACATGGCACAAAGTGTAAACCATGAGTAAAATGAACCTATCACTTCAAATTAATGGTTTTCATAGTGTTATCATCTCAGAGTACTGTCACGCTATGTGTTTCTGCTAGTCCTTCTAAAGAGGAGACAACCCCTAGCTCATGGCTATATAGGAGTGTGTGTGTGTACACGTGTGTGTCACTACATACAGAAAAGTGTCGCAGAATGGGTTCTTCAGCCCACCCCATTTTTTGGGTAACTTCTATGATGTGTTCATCTATGTAGACCCCTACAGCTATTGGCTCTGAGCCACCTTTCCTGTTCAGAGCTCTCTCAGCTTTAGGGTCTCCAGGTTCTTTACATTCTTGACCTACCCACCTCTTGGTTAGCTCCCATTTCTATTCTGGAAAAAGCTTTAAGCACTCAAGGAAGGAACAATACAGCTTCAGGCTCTGTTTTTTCAGACCCTTTCTTCAAGGCTTTGTTGTTTGGGTTTTTTTGATTCACAAAGAAAAACAGAACATGAAAAGCAAATCCAGTAGAACACTATGTAATAGATGTCCTCAGTTCTGTCTCCATGAGACAAGCTGAAGGGTAGAACACATGTCCTTTCTCTAATGCTCTGTCTTGATTAACTGTGCTATAAATTAGTTCATCTGTTCGCCCTTTCCTGTAGCATCTTTATTCTGTGTCAGTTGATAGGAAATTTAATCACACAAAAAGACCCCAACAGTCATATCAACAACTTTCTCTCAAAAACAAGAGAAATGGAAAGAAGCTATATTCTGAGCATAAACATTATGTTGGCACTTCCTACACATTTCAAGCACACAGAAGAGGCCTCCTGAAGACTCTCTAAACAGTTTTCCACCTCCATGGCCTAGCACTGCTTTACAAATGAGACCTCTTGACTTTGAGAAAGCAGTAACATCACTCCTTACAGCAAACAATTATTTGAAGTGAAAAATCCTTAGCTTTTTCTTTTATCTAAATGAGCAAATGTTTACCATATAACATTTCCTAAAGGAAAAGAAAAATACTATTTCTTATCTGTATGTTAACAACATTTTAGAATGGGATCTCTAGACCTCCCTAGACACAAATATATGTAAACACATTACCTCTGCCCTGAAACTTTTACAGTATGAATAGACAAAATAAAGAAGGAATCATCCCTAATTTGCAGACAAGACTTAACATATGAATGAGTCACTCACTAAGTCTATGAGACAGCTAAGAACCAAATACAAGTCCCTTATTATCCAGCCTAATACTCCAAAAGACACAAATCTCCTAGTCAAAAATTACTTCTCTTCTTTTCTTCAGGTTTTCTGGGTCTGACTGTTTCTACCTTTTCAGGGAAGAATTATGATTTATCCAAATCGATGCTTAGTTTGAAAAAGACAAAAGAAAACCTGACAGGTTATGCAACTCATTGTTTGTTTGTTTTTTTTTAAAAACATGCATACCATTGCATAAAACCCCGCAACATTTCAACATCTTTCCTTTGGGAGCATATTCCACGATATTGTATATTTTTTTTGTTAGTTTTTAAATACAATCAGTGTGCGCAATAAAGCTCCAACTACGAGTTATTGCCTGTTTTTTTCATGTTTCTTCTCTCCTCAGAAAGGAGTGTCTCTTAGTAGGCAATCATCAAAAACTCCCATGCTGATTAAAATTGTATGTGCATTTTCTCATCCACTGTTAACTGACTGCAATATCTAGTTTATTCTGTTGTTGTTTCCAACATAAAAGCTATAAAAGGAATGCACTTTCTTGTATTTACTGAGCTGCTTCATTCTTTCCAAGTGTTTCTTACATCAAGAACCTTAAGTATCAGTAATTTCATAATAAAGCTGATTTCTCCAACACATTTACTCTTCATAATTCTTTTTTTTCCAAAAGAAAATGACTTACCAACACAGATCAAGTGAATTACAGCCCATAAATAACCGTTTGGATCAAACTGCAATAAAGAACATCTACGTAAATAAAAGCACATTCGTGTAAACACACGTATTGTTATTTCCCTGCAGTTAGCTTCACAAAGCAAGTACAGCGAGTGGGAGCTATGCTATAAAGAAAGAGAAGACTAAAGAAGACTAAAGTTTTTCCTGTCCCACTTAGAGACCTGGCATATGCCAGTTACCCGGGCCCTCAGCTGGTTTTGGTGAGAATACCTGTTTCTTTCAGGTATATACACCGTTATAAACTATCTGAGCATATGGACCACAGTCTGTTTAGTCTTATATTGGCAGTCAGGGAGGGGCAAGCGGATCAGAGGAACATCACTACGGTGTTTGTCTCATCTCCTTTCCCCTCTCAGCCCCTGCGGCAGCTAAGCAGTCTTTCTCCCCAAGGCTCCCACTAACCACAGAGTATCCAAATCAAAACCCACATAATGGGCAACCAGGGGATCAGGCCTAGTCAGCATGGGTTTATGGAAGGCAGGTCCTGCCAGACGAACCTGATCTCCTTCTATGACAAGATTACCAGAATATTGGATGAGGGAAAGGCTGTTGATATTGTATACCTGGACTTTCAAAAAGCATTCAATACTGTCCCCCATACAATTCTTGTGGAAAAACTGGCTTCACACAGCCTGAATGAGCATACGATCCGCTGGATCAAGCACTGGCTGACTGGAAGGTCCCAAAGAGTGGTGCTCAATGGATTTAAATCCAGCTGGCGGCCGGTCACAAGTGGTGTGCCTCAGGGCTCAGTGTTGGGACCATTTCTGTTCAACGTCTTTATTGATGATCTTGATAAGGACATAGGGTGTATCATCAGCAAGTTTGCAGATGACACCAAGTTAAGCAGGAGTGTTGATTCCCAGGAGGACAGGGAAGCTCTACAGAGAGACTTAGATAGATTGGATCACTGGGCCAACATCAATGGTATGAGTTTCAACAAGGGCAAGTGCCAGGTTCTGCACTTGGGCCACAATAACCCCATGCAGCGCTACAGGCTTGGGGAGGTGTGGCTGGAAAGCTGCCTGGCAGAAAGAGACCTGGGGGTTCTAATTGACAAGCGGCTGAATATGAGCCGGCAGTGTGCCCAGGTGGCCAAGAAAGCCAACGGCATCCTGGCTTGTATTAGAAATAGCGTGGCCAGCAGAAGTAGGGAGGTGATTGTGCCCCTGTACTCAGCACTGGTGAGGCCACACCTCGAGTATTGTGTCCAGTTTTGGGCACCGCAATACAAGAGAGATATCGAGGTGCTGGAGCGAGTGCAGAGGAGGGCAACGAAACTGGTGAAGGGCCTAGCAGACAAATCATATGAAGAGCGGTTGAAGGAGCTGGGACTGTTTAGTTTGAGGAAGAGAAGGCTGAGGGGAGACCTCATCACACTCTACAACTATTTGAAAGGACACTGTAGAGAGGTTGGTGCTGGTCTCTTCTCACAGGTAATTAATGACAGAACAAGAGGGAATGGCTTCAAGCTCCAACAGGGTAGGTTTAGACTGAACATTAGGAAAGAATTTTTCACAGAAAGGGTGGTTGGGCATTGGAATAGACTGCCCAGGGAGGTGGTTGAGTCACCATCCCTGGATGTGTTTAAGAGACGTTTAGATGTGGTGTTGGCAGATATGGTGTAGGGGAGAACTTTGTAGAGTAGGGTAGATGGTTGGACTCGATGATCCCAAGGGTCTCTTCCAACCTAGACAATTCTATGATTCTATGACATCTGTCTCTGAGCAAGGTAGGTCTCTTCGCAATCAATGGGGAAAAATAAACATTTTTGAGAGGAATTCACCTGGCATATTTTAGATGCTTGCTTTCGGGAGACATGACTTATACACCAGAAGCTCCTGCTCTGCACCATGGACTATGAAGGGAGCCAGTGCAGGCGCAACACTTCTGACGGCTACATTTGATCAGATGCATCCAGGCAAGTTCTCAGATTCATCCCACCTGACTGCAGATATTAACTAAAGTATCTAAGACAAGGAAGCAGCCTTCCTAAGTGTCCAAAAGAGAAAAGCACCTCCAAGAAATAGATCTTTGCTGTACCTCCTTCCTTTCTCCAGTAGCTACAGAAAGCATGTAGAGTGATTACAAGGCTAATTTAGGAACCTCCTGAAAACACGTGCAATTAACGCAAACCTAAGTGATTTGCTCTAAGCCCTACAAGAAGTTAAACTGTGTTTTCCCCAGCCACCACCTTCACTGATGTGCTGTATGTCCACCCTGCTCAGAGGTTTTACCATGATGCAAACATGTTAAAACCAGCAAGACTACAACATAGAATAGGTAACATTTACAACTCCTTTGTAGGAATCCCATCCTACCTTACAAGTGAAAGCTGCAGCCCTCTCATGCTAACAAGAAGTCAAACATCAAGGTCTACCCAGAGCTGCTTTACAAAGCAGAGCTCACCTGTGTGTCACATAAAGGAAGGCACACTGCTGCTACCAGGAGGAACAGCACACTGTGGAGGAGAGAAAAAAATACAAACAAGACCAAAAGCTTGTAACCTGGATTTGTACTCTCAGCAAAGTATAGGCAATTCGACTCAATTTTACAGTGACATTTCATTTCTTTAATTTTTATTCTATATTTAAGAAGTAATTTCTACCACCAAAATTAAGTTTTACATCATGCATCCTTCGTAACGCAAAGGTGTATGAGAAGAGAAGCAGCACAAAACATCTCAGCAGTGATGAAAACGAGTTTTTTGGTAGGGAATATCATTCTTCACTTGCCATGTGGCTTCCCTAGGCTGCTTCAGAAAGCCAAAATCAACCAATTTCTGGATGTGAATGGCTACCAAAAAGTTCTTTCATTGAGGTAAATTGCCTATTACAACAATTCCAGCAGAGGTTGACTCCATTACATTGTAACTCCAGAGCACAAAGCAAAGTGGGACTGAGTGGTATTACGGTAGAAAAGGCTTAAGGACAGCGCAAGTCCTTCCCTTGTCTACTGACCTGGACTAAATAAATTCCTAACCTGCGGTTGAGTCAGTATTTCTACAGGCTACACTGAATACACTGAAGTGAAATTTCTGTGGACTGTCACTATTAATAACAACAAACATTTGCTTTTGCAGCTTATTTTCCTGCTCTCCAGGGGCATAGGAAAAGACAGAATAAAGATGATAAAAAAAACTGGTATCCTTGACAATAATCCAGTGGTGAAAACAAGGCCACAGTAAGTCAGCTAATGGAAACAACAGGAAGAAATAAGGAAGATGGTGCCTGTAAGTACCCTAGATAATAACCCAACATTATCCAGGCTAAGCACAGCTAAAAGATTACAGAATGTGGAGGACAGCAAATACACATTCTTCAAGGGGATGGGGGGGGAAGAATGAAACTTTTAATGCATGACTGGCTGACTGCTGTTTGTCCCTTTCCGTCTCCTTTTTGAAGCCTAAGGCCAAGGAGGATTGGTAGGTTACAGCTTAGTATAAATGATTCTAGCAGAACCGGATATCAGTCACCTTCTATTTCTTAGGAAAGGCATTTTTAGCTATTTTCTATCTTTCTCTTACTGTTTAAGATTACCCACTGGAACTTCAAACCTGATTTTGATCTCCTTTCCAAAAACACACTTAAAAGCACAGCTTTGTTATTGAGGAAGGCTGGCCTTCTGGATTTTTTTATTTTTATAAGGAGAAAAAAAAGTATCTGTTTAGGCAATTGTTAAAAAAAAAAAAAGAAAATATTTAATTACTCCTATGTTGCAATTTGGGCTCAACGCCCACGGGAATGTGCCTTACACTATTCATTGTTTTGGTGTGCCATTATCTCAAGCAAATACAGAACCTGGAGCCAAAACAAGTCTGAATCGGAATCTAAGCAGTTTAAAAAGCTTACCTACAGACTTTCAGATGAGAGGTCTGCTGTAAAAAAAAGAAAGTATGATTAAAAAAAATAAATTTTAAATATAAAAATGGTGAAATAGTGCTTTCCCCTTCCAAAACTAGGAAAGTGATGGCACATTAAAAATCCACTAAGCAACGTTCAACAGCCCATTATGTTTGAGCACTGCTTAGCAAATTTAATTTGAAAAAATGAACCTGGACTACAGATTAGGCTACTTCAACCTGATTTATATTTCCAGATTACTTACCAGCAGGTAAACCTAAAACCAGACATGAACTTTATACCTGGTCCTCAAACTTAATTGAGCTATACCCTAACTATGTATTGCATGTACTCAAATATTGAGTATTCTTAATTAACTAGGTACCACCCAACCAAATCAGTCTTGGTCTAAACTCATGAGTTTCCCAATCCTTTGGTCCAAAATTATTCTCCAGAAACTTCCCAGCAAGACCTGTGTTTGCATTATCCTTGTCCATAGTGCTTTTGTCTTCCAAGAGAGGAGACATAAACACGTGAGCTAGAAGGAAAATATGAAACATTTTGACAGGGACGCTAATCAGAGGACAATGCCACAGGGACATGCCATGGTACACACTGTGGTACACACTGCTATGTCCCTTAGGCATAACCATAGTGACCTCTTCAGTTTGTTAGGAGTAGCAAACATGGGTCATTTATTCTTCTAGATAAACAGCAGAGGTAATGAATGGAAGATCCCCTCCACAGCTAGCCAGATGCCACTGTAGAAACGACTCTGTGATGAATGATTTCCCAGTGTTACCTCACATAGGAGCTCTCTGGTCAATTAGAAAAGCATTTCATAGCCTAAAAAGAAGGATCCCCAATGCAGGTTGTGAGAAACAAACCCAGCTCTTACTAAAGGAATTATTGAATTATTGAATGAATTATTCTCCTGACTTTATTAAGTTTTGGGACAGATTCTCAAGCATTCAAAACAAATCCAAAAATGCACTGTATTTCCAGCATTTCATGTGGAGATGTGATCTATCATAATCATACAATACATCAAATACTAGATATATTATACTGGTTAGATCTAAGGTCCCAGTCCTCCTCCCTCCCAGCTCAAACAATAAGATTCTTACGTGGAACATGACAGAGAGGCGACATTAATTTTCAAAGGCAAAACCAAGCAGGATCAAGCCAGTCTTAAAAATGCAGATCAAACTATTGATACACATTTGCAGTGTTTCCTCAACCAAAGGGCAAAAGAAAACATCAATATAGATACTTGTCAACAGCAAAGCTGTCTGCGTCTCATTAATGACTAGCTATCACAGTGAGACTATAAAAGCACTAACACCCATATTAAAAGAAATTAGGTAACTTGTTATAGGGCAATTATATCACAGGAGTTACCTTGAATGTATCAATTAACAGATCAATTACCTCTTTCTGCACAAACTTCTGGAACCCACAGGTTATAACTTCTGATGCATTGTGCACAGTGAGGAACACCGGAATTGGCTGCCATTGGGAGAGAAAAAAAATGCCCAAATCAAGCCAGAACAGTCACACACACAGAAAGGTGCACTCCTTTTAGGGACAGTCGTCCCACATATTCGTGGTATTGGGATTTGTTTTGTTTTTTAAGCTGTAAACCCATGCCGCATCTCCCAAAAAGGACTTAGACCCTTTCCAATCACTATTACATGGCACAGGTGTCTTTAAATGCAGTCCCTGCTTGCTTCTTCTCCCGCTTTTGAGTGCTCAGTTGGTGTGTTTGTACACAGCTACCTCAGTGAAATTTGGTCCAGGTTTCTGCCTCTAGTTTTGCCTCTCTTAAAATTTCTGCAGCCTCCACAGTAAACAGTTCTTATTAGTTTTCCCATCTCTGTCTACTGGTACTAAGAATACAGCATGACTCCTAGCAACAGAATTATGGGCAAGATGATGTCAGGTGATTGCATTCAGTTAGTCCTAGGAAGAGCTGCCCGAAATTAGGGTAGAAATGTAATAGTTCATACACAAGTGATGTTGAAATTATACCCACTGAGGTATCTGGACACCTTCCCAACATGAAATCATTAAGAAACAAACCCCAATGATAACAATAATGAATCAAACACTCGTTGCCCCAGGCAAACCCAGCAAGAATTAGTGGTTCATAATATTTCCTCCAAATCAGATCCATGGTGTCTCAGACAGCTGAAACGGAAGCAATTCTCTGCTCCGATTAAGATAATCTAAAGACTAAGGCAGTTTTAGGAAGCAGTATTTCCCCACTTGTATATAGTATATAAATCACATGAATAGAGAATGAGTTAATTTCTCTGTGATGTCCATGTCTTTTAAGTATCAGGTGATATACGCAGCAAATATCTCTCAAATTTGACTTTGCATTCAGAAATCTGTATTTTCTGGATTTTTCTTTTCATCCCCATAAAGCTAGATAAACATCGTTAATTAAACATTAAAGTCATAATGACAACTTGGGTGGATCCATAAACACAACAGTTACACCAAGATAACTTTTAACACCTCTAAATTAGCAAGGAATGAAAATCATGCAAACACAACTGGCATGAAGTTGTCAGCCCCAGCTTCACCAATTCTGAAAAACAATACTCAACCCTGTTGCTGGATAACTGAGAACATAAAACCAGAAGTATCTAACATAAGCATCCTGAGCTGACACAATAATAGGAAATACAAGAAATAACCATACACAAGGAAAGCTGACAGCAGAATTTACATTCTTCCTTTTGTGAAGCCAATTTATTGGGTTTTTCTTTCCTCCCCCCTGCTTCTGGCTCTTCCAAATATGTTTTGGAGCCAACAATGGCTCCAGTTTGCCTAGCCCAGTTAACCTTCTCCATATGTCCACTGTCTTTGATGTCAGCATTTCTTAAATTTGTGAGTGGGCCTAATGCTTACGAAAAGAAAGGTTTACTGGTTGGGCAGGCAGAATGAATAGACTCTGTACTAACCTCCCCTCACTGCTCTGCATACTTTTGTTAATGCATCACAGTCCAGAGCTAAGCAGCCCTCCTCCAGTTCCAGCCCCGAACTCCTGGGCAGGGGAGGCTGCCAGCACCTCTAGGGAGAGGCACAAACAGTGATTAAGGTTGTAGCCCTGCCGCTATACAGGAGTGTTTGAAAGTGGGTCTCCTTGGCTTTGATCAAAGAAGTGCATGGAATTTCTGCTTTAGGAATAAACCCACTTAATTCAAATACACTGCTGAGGTGAGTCAATTCAGGTACGAGTTTGGGACAGTCCATTTTCCTTCTCACCGTGTCATAAAATTGCTGTATGCAAAGTTATTGTAAGTAAAGCTTCTATGTAGGATTGAATTTAGCCCCAGTACATGGCATTACATTCTAACTATGACCTAAGACTACTTATCTTTTTGTCTTTCCTCCCAAATAGGCCACAGAATTAGGCCTCTAAATCCCCCATTCATGTACAACAAAAAGCCATTCACAAATGGGAGACGCTCCTTAAGAAAGGTTTGGGATACAAATCAAAACCATTCACAGCCCCTCTGACACTCCAGTGCATCTCACTCTTGAATGACCAGAGCAGGGACAGGAAGGAAACAAGGTAACTGACAGGATGACTAGGAAGTAAGAAGAAATAGCAAAGAGGATGTGATTCATACCTCCTCCATCTCCCAGCTGAGCAGACAGAAAAGATGGTGCTGCCAGGGCTTTATTGCTGTTTCCAGGCAGGGCTCTCCTTGGAGATCTTTGCTCAGTTTACACCAGGGAAGCCCAATGGAACTTGCTTTGACAAGGAACCAAGAGCAAATAAATGCAATCCCCTGAGACAGATCTAATCTGGAGGTGTGGGGCTTCTGAGCACATGCCTGTGCTTTCCAAAGGTCACTCGTCCGAGATGAGGCCCCCAGCCTTGTTTGTGAGGACAGAGACCTCCTGTCCTTTTCTGCCCTACCTCTCCACTGGGATGTTCAAGGGATCACTACAAGTAGAATCTTGTCAAAAATTCCGTTTTGATTCTTCTTGGGGTTTAAGAGCTGGCAGGAGCGAGCTGGCTCTGGAGTTACATTCAGACATGTTGACAGAATGCAGAAAGGAACTAGTGCAGAATCTGGCCTCGCAAAGTGCATAACAGCAGTAAAACATTGCTGTTTTTCAAAAATTCATGTCACCGCTTTTTTTTTTTTTTTTTACAAAAGACTATATCATTTAAGTAAAAAGCATTCAACTTCAGTTAAAGCAGATTTGATATCCTCTAAACATTTGGGAGGTTATTGTGATTCAAATGGATCATAAAAATTATTAACCTAACCCTTCCCATCATCTCTTTCCAACTTTCAATTTATTTTTTCAAATCCTGTAAAGCATCAAAAGCCTCTCACTGAAATGGTCTTCATCGTTTGCCTGGAAGGATTTCCCACAGATCCCACAGCCCCATTCCCCCTTTTGCAAAGTTACAGCTATTAACTTCTTCAACTTCTTCTCTACTTGCACAATTCAGACTACTGAGGATCTGTTCTGCAATACGCTGAGTACTCCAGAGAGATGCTGAGTGCTTTGGACTGTCGTGGAAGTGCTTTTTGAAACAGCTCTACACTTCATAGGACTGGACTGCTGCTCTAGCACCATTAACAATGTATGTATTATTTAAACCCCTCCTCCCTCCTTTCCCCCCAACCCAGGAACAGCATTAAACCCCTTGTATGAAGGGAATGTTCTTTGCTCATAGAGGCAATAGAGAACTGACTTCTACTTGTGTGCATTTCTTACCAATCTAGATAGTGCCCTAGAGCCAGCATAAATGATGCCAACAAACAGTACTGAAGCAGGAAGCCATGACAGAATTTCAGACCTGTGAAAACAATTAAAATCCCATTACTTCACCACATTCTGTTTACATACAGTCAGCAATAGTTGCTTGCAAGGAATATAATAATATGTATCTATGTACATATATTTCAAAGGTGTGCATATTAAATTCATTGTCTGATTGTTCAGTAGTCTTCCCATGTAATAAAGAAGTCTGAGACAGAAATTAATCACTTCATCTAATCCCAGATAGGAGCTCTCTGCAGATATATTTTCTTTCTTTTACTCTTTCCCTGACTCTTCTCCCTGCAAAATTGTTTGTTTCATGGCAGTTACTCCTATTCGTTCTAAGGGAGAGAAATTTCAACTAATTTCCTTTATGCACTGTAAAAGGAAGAAAAAATGACAAATGAAGGCACAAAACGGTGTACTTGCACAGACAGCACACATTTTCACTACGTACAAATACACTTGCCCACCCACACATTCATTTCTCAACCAGATTTACAAAGAGATTCTTCCTAAAGATCAGATTGTCTCTGTGGGAGCCTGTCTCTTGAGATTTCCTAGTGATACTCCTTTGACTAAGCCAAACTCCTAGAGGCAGTTTGACAACTAATGGAGGAATGAAGTCATCACAGATTGATCTGATATATTTTTTAGCCATGGTTATTGCAGTAGGGTCAGGTTTCAGTTCTGAGAAGGGGCTTCAGAATTTGCACTTTTCCTTTTTGATCTTGGTACTTAAGGTGAGAAAGGGATCGGGTAGGTGGTAAATTTAAGAGAAAATAATGTAAGATTTTGAGCAAGGGAGGAAAGGATTTAAAGCGATCTAAAGGCCTGATCCAAAGGCTTTCCAGGACTGAAGACAATGCTACCCCCAAGCTTTGAACTAAAGTCAAGAAAATGTTTGTGAATCATACTGGTTCTCAAAAGGAAACCAAACTGCTTCTAGTTCCTTATTTTTGATTACACTTCCAACTAGCATGTAAGAATTAAAATGTAATTATAGGTACTGCTATACTACCATACTTCATGGAACACAAGAAAAGTAGACCACAAAATGTTGAAAGCAGAACAGGCTGAATGAAGATAGAACATGCCAGAAGATTCATATAAACACAGAAAAGGAAAAAAAAAAAAGGAATATCATGTTTCCTCTTTTGTTTTTAATACATAATTTTCTATACTTGATCAAAACCCTCAGATAACAAAAACAGAGTAATCTTTAGATCCTTTCACTGGCATAAATATTTGCTCTGGTTCTGGGGGTAGTCACCATCATTTTTTATAAAAACACTGTTCCTTTTAAGGTTATTGACTTCAACTGGAATTTCACCAAGACCAGGATCTAAAACTGTCATACCTCATTACCAACAAGTTCACATCAGACACCAACAAAAATACCCTCACCCTACTGGAACTGCAACAAATGGAAGAAAGGGGGAGGGAAGAAAAGAAAGGAGGGCTGGGAAGATGAAAGGAAGACATGATGAAAACTGAATTTTCATTTAGAACATAACGCTTTTTCATGTTCCCCACCACCAAATTCCAGGAATCCCAAATATATCTTCATCTCCAAAGCAATAGCGCAAAGTGCAATGGAAAAGGACTTCAGATGCTTTTCCTGTGATTTAAGGGTAGAATTTTACACTGCCAAGTGGGAATTTCAGGACTGAAAAAGAATGCATGGATGTTTGATGTAACGTGTCAGCACCAACAATCTGTCTTGTATGTAAACCAATTAGTAGCTTCTTATGTTGGCAATACAGAGATGCACATGCAAAACAGGAAAGCTCAGTGACGAGCTTGCGGTTGTAGGACTAGATCCAAAGCCCACTAAAGACAATGGGTGGCTTCCCCTAAATCACACTTTGGAGCTTTGGTTTAAGCAAGGGTCTGAGCTGCTGCTTAGCTGTGGGGAAAATTCAGCCCTACAAGAAATGCCAACCCATAGGACTCATATGCCTACAAGGGTTAGGCAGAAGCTGGGTGGCAGATCACAGCACTGGAAGCATTATGCAGATGCTACACGTATTTCTGTGCGCTCCACAGAGCCCTCACTTTAGATACAAGTTTTGCAGAGAGTCACCATTTAACCTTTAGAAGCAATGATGATGGTGGCAAAGTCCCTTACAGTCGGGAGTACTGGGGGCATGGGGGACACAGATGAAAAGCAGGATATCCACAAAACCTAAGAGAAACTACTCTCTAAATAATATGTTCCTACTTGGTCTTTACTGTGAAGCTAGTACTTCTGACTTTAGACAAAAGGAGATGATCTCTAGGTAACAAAATAATTCTGCTGAGACACTTTGGGACAACCTGAACTGGCTCTGAAAGCATATGAGATCAGTTCACATGACAGAAATACTGAGACTTTGTGGAAATAAACAAACAAATGGGTAGCAGTTTATTATTTGAAGCATGACAAGACTGGGGACTGGACATGGTGTTCTTAAGTATCCTACACGCACCAAAAATATAAAAAAAGATGGATTCAGAGACCACTATTCTGTAAGAGAAAGGGGAAATAACCTCACCTTTGGAGGGGAAAGGAGCTTGAGAGGAAGTGGTAGACAGAAGCTTTGAGACATTATGTTTGTTTGTTGGGGAGGTTTTGGTTTGGTTGTTTTTTGGGGGGTTCGGGTTGTGGTTTTTATTTTTTTAATACAGGAGATATATGCTACAAGTCCAGTTCAGCAAAGCATTAAAGCACATGCCTAACCCTTCTGAAGACAGACAGATTTAAACTCATGCTTAAGTAGTTGTCTGAAATATAGCCAAAACACGTCAATTAATATGGTCATTTCGTCAGTCTACTCTAGAACAGGCATTCTGTATTACCTAAACTAACAGGTTTCACAAGATGTATTTTCATCAGTTTTCCTATAGTATGCTGACATCTAGTGGTCTGAAGTCTCCGTTGTCAAAACATGAGCTAAGTTTTCACCAAAACTTTTCTTGGATTAAAACAGCCTCTTCAACAGCAGAAAACAGTTCTTGCCCAGTATTTTCTTTAATGTCTTCCAAATTTTGAAAAAACGAAAATATCTTTTCCAAGCTGGAAAAACGATTCAACTTCTTTAATTTCACGATTTAAAGCAAAAGTAACCATCTAGGAACAAAATAATGAACTAAAAAGGACATTACTGATGGCTGTATTTCTTTGTCCTTTAGACTGTTCTGTGAAGACAAAAACTGCATAAGCAACATACGTGTGATAATAATATATATAGCAGTTACTGCCACTAAAGCAAGGTTTGGACCTTAATCCTGCCTCTTCCTCTAGAGGAATCAAGACCTCTACTGACAGCTTTTACACAAATATCCTTGTTTTGCCTACACTGCAGATAAAAGACAGGAAGTTAAATTCTGTTTCCATTTACAACTTCACCTAAGTTTCAGTGGTGATGTAGTCATTTGCACGGACGTGAAAACAGAACTTAGCCTGGTTCTTCTGACACACATGCAGGATTTCATTCCAAATGAGGAGATTCAGTTTTGCAAGCCAACTGTTTGAAATCCAAACAGAAAATTCATCAGTTGTCACTTGCTAATACAGAATCACTGAAAAAAAGTTACATTTGAAGGGAACTCTGACAATCATCTAGTCCATTCTCCTCCAGCTTCAGAGTCAAGTCACATTACTCAGGTTATTGTCCAGTAAAATGCTGAATATTTCCAGGAGATGGAGATTCACCAAATGCTGTGGGCATACATCTTCTAAATTATAACATTTTGCAAAATAAAAAAGATACGCCACATTCCATACCGCAGAATGGATCCACCTGAGCAGAGTACACTATGCTGGACAACTCTACTGACCTGCCATCACGCTCAGTTCAAGCAGATGATCTTTGCTGACAAAGGACCTTCTAATTTGGAGTTTGATTATTATATCAATCCTGTACTGCAATGGCTGTTCTTGCGGGGCGGCTATAAATGCTAGACTTAGGCAAGGGTGAATGATTCCCATTTATGGGACACCTTTCTTAGAAAAAAAGGCAGATCACATTTGTGGACTTCACTGCACTGAGGTTTTGGGGAAGCACGTGTCAATGCTCTTAACTACCATTACCAAGGTTTCTCTTATAATACTGTAAAATAATCCAGGGAAGACATGTGGACAGACTGTTGGATAAGTTATCCTTGTAGTTTTCACAAATGGCTATGCTTTTTTGATCGTCTTACCAAGGTTGAATTGAATCCACTTTATATCAGTAATCAGTTGAAATGTGTGTCATCGAACAATCATTAGACTAAAACACAAGATCTCTCCTACACCTGTGAAGCAGAACACATACAAACACACACACACTGACTTATATTTTAGCAAGTTAGGAACTTCCACAACCAACTTAACTATGTTGTAACCCAGCTACAGAAGATAAATATTTAGCAGATACTAAAAAACCCACGGTACCTTGAACACAAGTTTATCTCCACCCAGCCCAGCTTCCAGGAGACATGAAGCAGAAGACCACCCACTAATGTCTGCCACCTAAAATAGAAACAAAACAGCACCTCTAAATTGTTTGTCCTTTTTAACCACATGGAACATGATCTTAAAATCCACAGAATTTCTCACAGCTCACCCATGACTAGTTATCTACCCTTTCTCCAAATTACTGGGGATGCCACTATTCCCCTTCGAAAATTTCATTCTTGTAGGCCTTCGTTTCCTCCAAATTTTCTAAGACGCTGGTTCTTCCAGATCCTGTTTCAAATGTTTTGTAAATTACCATCTACCACAATTATCTTAGTTATGTTACTGAATCCCCATTGTATCATCTCTTCCCACACAAGGTTTAAAATAATAATAGTGATGTTGCAACCATGATGATTTGAAGATACAAGTGAGGCAAGGTTTGTGACGAGGTGAATACCTTTCCATGTATCTCTCATTTTTAGGACAAATAAACATGATTTCAGGATTTAAAAACTCACTTCAGCTGAAGTATTAAGCCCCAAGATGATGTGTGTAGTCCTGGTAGTTTCAAACATTAGCTCTATGACTTCCCATGGTTATTCATGCTGGGCTTAAATTACAAACTCCCTCGAACTCAAACTGCTTTCCCCCCCGCCCTGCATCTTGCGTAGCAAGCACCAAGTGAAGTGTCATCAACAATAACACCGTTATGCTGCATGAGCCTCTGATTCAGAGGCTCTAGAGAAAACATTTTTACAGCCAGATAACCTTGCATACAAACCACAAAACTCCATTTTTCTCATTGAAAAGGTATATAACAATTGCATATATTCTGCATTGACTTATCTATCTAATGACTTAGCCTACCATAAAGGTCTTCCTTAGTCTATTATGAAAATAGTAGGTGAAACCTTAGAAATGCTTGCAGATAACTTAAAATTAGTAGTGATGCACACTGAATTTTTTTTAAGCTTTAAAATAAGTTACTAGCTTCGTTCTTCCTTAAGCTAGTGGTTTTCAGAGACATGTTTCATGTTTCTTTGATGAAAATCCTTGAACATCTAGCATAGTTCAGACAGAGATACCATAATACAGTGTTAAATCACTGTAGTACATCTGTAACGAGTACAGAGGTGATTTTATTTATTATTCCCATTCACTGCAATGCATTTAAGCAATTATTTTAAATCTCTCGCACATACACAAATAAACAAATGTTCAGTCTATGCAGTACTACATACAGTTGGACAATGCCAGAGAAGAGCGAGCTCACTGTCCACATGGTTATGATGATTATTTAATGCTACTACCACAGCTCACTTCACCTTTTTAAAATAAGCAGCATATGAGAGAAGTTGAAGTTAGTAACAGTTCCACATCCTTAGCACAATGCAATATAGTCTTAGGTTATATAGGGAACAAAACCAGTGACAACAAACAATAACAGCATGAACTGAGAATAACACCCTTCTCCTTTGCTCATCTGTCATAACTCTAAATGAAAGCACATCTGAGCCACTTAATTTTCAAGGAAAGGTCACCTTTAAAAGCCAGAACTTATGGAAAAATATGATGCTGAGATGCATTTCCAAAAAAATAGGGAAATGAAATAACTGTGGTAACACAGATACCATAAGGCAGTTCCTTGCCATTGAAATATGCTTTTTTACTGTTGATTTACCACACTTGTATTTTACATACATTACCCAAAACCCTTTCCCCGTATGATAAAAGATTGTCCAAGAGACAATCTGTGTGTGTGTGCCTGTGTGTGTGTCAGAACTGAAGAAAGCATTCATTGCATATTTAATAGAGCTGAGTACACTCAAAGAAAATGGAGATTCCCAAGGCAATTATTCCTATAGTTGGTTGCAGTCCTGGAGCTGCACATCAGGCAAAAATATAAGCCATGCTAAGCAGCAGTAAAGGAATGAAAGATATCCAGTGTCTGCAGACTTTACCATTATCTCAAAAGAACAAATGGGGGAAGTCTTGACTCTAAGAGGCCAGATTTTCACGAAATGTCTCACAAAGTATTAACAGCACTGGTGGTATATATGGATATTTGACAAAACATTAAATTTCTCATTACAGTCATTAAGATAAGATAGCAACTTGTGACGCAGAGTTACAACAACAGCTAATTTCTGCTAACAGACTGCCATTTCCAAAGGGGGCAGGCAGCACTGTAATTGCTACTTTTCTATGCTGAAGCATAAGACTTTCAGAAAAATGAGAAATTATGGAGTCTATATATCTTAATTACGTCACCATCATGATGTTTAAAAATTAACCAAGACACATTAATGAATGCTTTACTAAGGCTTCATGAAGTATGTTCTCTAGACAGCAAAAGCCAGTAATGACACAAGGTACTAAAGTTAGTTTCAGTGTGGAACAGCAAGACATTTACTGATAAAAGTAATTTTTCAAACAGTTGTATTCTTAAAACAGTACTTACCCTTGAAAAAGGGTAGGGTAGGTAAATTTCAGGACAGACAGGACATACTGGAAAACAAATACCAAATTAATGGACATTAAACACCTACAGCATTATAACATTAACAAACAATCACAAGAGCAACAAAACATTGAGAGTTTCTACCAAAATAAAGAAAAATAAAACGACAAAAAAAATTTCAGTAATTTCTCTTCCCATGCTAGAACTGCTGGACACTGCCCCAGTCACTGTGGAAGGCAGCAGACACTAAAGTACATGAGGTGTGGAGCAGACACACTGAACAATGGAGAAAAGGCTATCTTCTGAACTGCTCTTTCACTTTCTGAGCACACTCCACACATCACACTGAACGGAAAAAGAATTAACAGGAACAAAAAGACATAAGCACTTGTCAATTAAAATCGTATCACACCACAGAGGCAATCTTTAGCAGAATCAAGACCAATAATCTCTACATAATTGTCTGGTGATGATTAATTCATCTTACAGACCTAACATTCTATTCACACACCACTTTGTGTAAAATATTATGCGGTCCATAAAACCTATTGGAGATGTAATATATGGAGGAAAAAAGCAAAGCCTTTGAATCGTTGCTTTAGCATGCTTTGTAAGGGTATGCATGTATGGATGTGTCTTTTCCCACTATATATATATAAAAACAAATATGAAGCAGAAATACATATGCCTTTTGATGTGTATATGAGACTCTAATAACTTCCTGTAATGAAGTTAATAAATACTATTTCTGCAAAGGAGAAGAATGACCGTATCCTGGGCTGCATCCAAAGAAGCTCACAGGTTTTAAATCAGGTCACCTGCACATGTCTGTACCCCCACTTGCATTTACATACCACCTGCAAAAACTAAAATATCTATATTCTGGTTATTTATACATTAAAACCTACATTCACATTTGCAAATGGAGGCCCTGTGTGAAAGTCCTTCCAGCTTCCTCTCAAGTATAGTTAAGCCTTTCCTACAGTTAAGTACCTTCTCCAATGCACGACACAATCTGGCAACTCTTCTAGCCCCTTTCTGTTTAACTAATCGCTGCTCCTAGCAGTCTGTCAAATCAAGTGTATTATCTCTCCTTACAAACTTTGCTTCACACCTGGACTTCAGTCTACTTCTGAGCATCCTTAATGGCAACTGTACCTTGGCGCAGACACCAGTGGCCAATGCCGAGAAGAGATTTCATTTTCACCTCCAAAATGCTGCTTTTCTCTAACTCTCCCTCTGGAAATCCATACCCTAGCTGCTCTGAAAACATCTTTTCTTTCAGAAATCCGCACCAGAAACACAGACACACTCTCTAATAAATAGGACAGCAAGGAGTAGTTACTCTATTTCCTCTTCCCAGAGTGAACAAGCTACTTCAAACTATGTTTAAACTATGTAATTTTATTCACAATGTAGACATCTTCAGCCTACTCCTCCTGCATAGACATTTCAGCATTCCAACAGGCAATTAAGCAGCCTGTGGAAAACAGACTTCTTGTCCTTATTTTGCAAGTTAATTAAGCTGTCAAAGGGTCCATTAAAGTTAATATTTGTTTCACCACTACTATAACATTTGAATATTTCACTTTTTTTTCCTTGGATACTTTATATTATTGTTCCATTAAATCTTTTGGAAATGACTGTGCATTCAGTGATCGCTAGATACTCAATAATAAAATACATTCAGCATCACTGATGTTTTCAAAGCAGCATAACTTCTGGCTCTATAACTAACATTTCATTCATCTGAATAACAAAATGTCACCCCTTTACTGTCTTAAATATGGCATTGTTGAAACATACACGTCATGGGAAGGTGAACACATTGCACACGGAGAAAAATGAGACCAGTGGGAGAAGAGAGCTGTCTCCTCAGTGATGGACGGGTGGCTGGCCTTTGGGTGGAAATCACAGAACGGTTTGGGTTGGAAGGGACCTTAAAGATTATCTAGTTCCAACTCCCCTGCCATGGGCAGGGACACCTCCCACTAGACCAGGTTGCTCAAAGCCCCATCCAACCTGACCTTGAACACCTCCAGGGACAGGGCATCCACAGCTTCTCCAGGTAACCTGTTCCAGTGCCTCACCACACTTAAAGTGATTTTTTTTTCCCCCTAATATCTAGTCTAAATTTACCCTCTTCCAGTTTGAAGAAGTTTTACATGCCCTTGTAAAAAGTCCCCCTCCAGCTTTCTTGTAGGCCCCCTTTGGGTACTGGAAGGCCGCTGTAAGGTTTCCCCAGAGCCTTCCTCTCTCCAGGCTGAACAACCCCAACTCTCTCAGCCTGTCCTCGTAGTAGAGGTGCTCCAGCCCTTGGATCATCTTTGTGGCCCTCCTCTGGACCCGCTCCAGCAGGTCCGTGTCCTTTCTCTGCTGAGGACTCCAGAGCTGGACGCAGTACTCCAAGTGGGGTCTCACCAGAGCAGAGGGGCAGAATCACCTCCCTTGCCCTGCCGCCCACGCTTCTTTGGATGCGGTCCGGGATGTCGTTGGCTTTCTGGGCTGCAGCCCACACTGGGGGCTCACGTTGAGCTTGTCATCCACCAAGACGCCATTTTTTAAATATTTTTTTTTCCCCCCACTGGTGGGGTAGCCCTCTCCCGGGAGGGGCTGACCCAGACAAGCGGAGGGCATCGGCCCTCCTCCTCCTCCTGTCTCCCTGCACTTACCTC
>VZSZ01003717.1:170939-218736 GCA_013398815.1 Ibidorhyncha struthersii
GTCCCCCGGGCCCCCCCTCCGCGCCTCGCAGGGCTCTGCAGGCTGAGGTCGTGGCTTCGGGCCTGTAGCCTCAGCCTTTCCCGCCGTTGCTATGTTGCGTCTCTGAGGAGAGGGGTCTGGAGGCTCTCATGCCTAGGTTTGGTGTCCTCCCTGTCCCTTGGCTGCTGAGCACGGGGCTGGTTGTTCCCATTCTGTGGAACTGCTACTTGCTGCTGCTGGCTGGCTGGTTACAGGATCTGTCATCTTGCTAGAGGTGGTAGAAATTTATTTCCTCAAGTGCATCAACAGATCTTTTAGGTTGAATTTCACCTGCCTTTACCCTCACTGCCTTAAAGTCTTTCTGGGAGTTCTTCAGAGTCAGCACTTTTTCTTTCTTTTCCAAATGTCCCAACATTACTGGCAAACTTTGTCACCTCACTGCTAGCTCTGTATCTCTGATTTTTTTCTCTTTTTCTATTCCTAAAGTTCAGTACCTTAATAAAAATTAATATATGTAGCTTTACTTGTGGCTTAGACCTGAGTCAACACTTTGCTTTTCGTTTCTTGGCTTTAGTTCCTTTAAGCGTGTTTCTCCTTGATATCCCTATGGGCTTCTGAGTATTCAACTCATTATGGCTAAAAGCTCCACAGTCTGTCATAAGACTTATATAGATGCAGATACATTCTGCTGTCTAATTCCTGGAACTGTTCTGTGACCTCAGTGTTCACAGCATTGAAACATTCAAGCTTTCTTTTCCATATGAACGGCATGGTTTTGACATGTGCGGTGTGGACATGATCAGTGGCACATTTGGACAGGGAGTATTATTTCTGGGATATGTTTCTTGCTGTTGCACTCTGTTCAGAATTATTGGTGTCTTTTCTCTTTATAAACCATAATCCTTTGCTTACATTTTAAGGGCCAGTTGAAGTAAGATTACTTAAATGGGCCTGTCAGGAGACAATATATCATAGTGTGGATGTGATACAACTGCTCAGAAACTGGTTGTTAAGAGCTCATTTGAAAGAAACTTATTTTCAGCTGTAAGTTTAATTCTCCACGTTGCTTCCAATTTATAGCCTTGACAGCTGTATTCCTGCATGAGCATACTGCACCGGTAGCATGGCTAATATTACAAAGCAATGTATCTGTTATTCTGAGACCTGATCTGTGTGTCTAGTACTTCTACACATACAACAAGTACAAATAAGGCATCTGCCCGATTTTCTTCTTCTAAGCCAGTTAAAGTTGGTAACCGCATGACTTTTTTAATGTTCTCTTATTCTAGGTCAATAAGTGGTATAGCTGTAGCAGGTTTTATCCATATATGTGTGTGTATATATATATATATTCAGTTGTGCTAAAGGAATTCTTTAAGTTCTTAGTGCAAGTTGGCAGAAACTTCTTAGGTACACACAAACCTGCAGATTACTATTAAACTATTCCTATCTTATAACATGTTCTGACAAGATCAGGCTTCTGGGTCATTGAGTTGCATCTTTTCACAATCCCCAAGGGTTTTTTTGTTTTAAACAATGCCCTGATGCCTTACATACTTTTACTAGTACATGATTTAGAAAAATACAAATATAAAAATAAGAAAAGCTTATATGGACTTTTACTGTTGTAACTTGCCCAGTAGTTCAGCATACGCCTACAAGACTGTTACAGTACCATTGGAAACCTATCAACTCTAAGTAAACTTGGAACTCCAGAGGAAAGAATTGATTATTTACTGAATCTCAGTGTGAACTGGCAGATCTGTGTAAGAATAAAAATTGTGTGTAGTAAAAAAATTAGAGGTATGGCTTATAGAAAAGACAGAATGTTAAGGTTATGATTTTGAATAAGCTACAGATATGTTCAAAATTTTTTGTAGGTTTTCGCTGTTCGATCTGGTGGAGCCACGGGAGTTGTTGTTAAAGGTTTGGAGGACAGAAATCCCATTTCCTTCAGGTAAGGCACCTTCATCTTTGTTGTCTTGGGATAGAATTCTGCAATCTTAAAATTATGTGATATTTAGTCCTGAGCTACTGTAATTCAGGCATAAAACTTACAGGTAGTTGTCATCATATTTTGATTTTGTTTGTAGACATAATCTTGTAATTAAGATGGCATGCTTTGCCCTCATGAATTTATAGTCTTCTGGGGGGGGTATTTTTCTATGGCTTTTTTTTTTTAATTAAAGCATTTTATAAGGAATATATAGAATTGTAGGATAGTTTGGGTTGGAAGGGACCTTTAAAGGTCATCTAGTCCAACCCCCCTGCAATGAGCAGGTACATCTGCAACTAGATCAGGTTGCTCAGAGCCCCGTCCAACCTGACCTTGNCACAGAGTCACAGAATGGTAGGAGTTGGAAGGGACCTTTGGAGATCATCTAGTCCAACTCCCTGCTTAAGCAGGTTCACCTAGAGCATGCTGGACAGGAACACATCCAGGCAGGTTTTGAGTATCTCCAGAGAAGAAGACTCCACAGCCTCTCTGGGCAGCTTGTTGCAGTGCTCTGTCACCCTCAAGAGAAAGCTTTTCCTCATGCTCATATGGAATTTCCTGTGTTCCAGCTTGTGCCCATTGCCTCCTGTCGTGTTGCTGAGCACCACGGGAAAGAGTCTGGCCCCATCCTCTTGACACCCGCCCTTTAGATATTTATAAGCATTGGTGAGATCCCCTCTGAGTCTTCTCTTCTCCAGGCTAAACAGACTCAGGTTTCTCAGCCTTTTCTCGTGAGGGAGGTGCTTCAGTCCCTTAATCATCTTCATAGCCCTCTGCTGGACTCTCTCCAGTGGTTCCCTGACTCTCTCCACTAGTTCCTTCACTTTCTTGAACTGGGGAGCCCAGAACTGGACACAGTACTCCAGATGTTACCTCACCAGGGCAGAGTAGAGGGGGAGGATAAGCTCCCTCAACCTGCTGGCCATGCTGTTTTTAATGCACCACAAGGGCACACTGCTGGCTTATGGTCAACTTGTTGTCCACCAGGACACCCAGGTCCCTCTCTACAGAGCTGCTTTCCAGCAAGTCAACACCTAACCTGTACTGGTGCATGGGGGTATTCCTCCCTAGGTGCAAGACCCTATGCTGGTGAAATTTGTCCCCATCTTATAAGCCCCCTTTAGGTACTGAAAGGCCGTAATAAGGTCTCCCCAGAGCCTTCTCTTCTCCAGGCTGAACAACGCCAGCTCTCTCAGCCAGTCCTCATAGAGCTGTTCCAGCCCTCTGATCATTTTTACGGCCTTCCTCTGGACCCGCTCCAACAGGTCCATGTCTTTCCTGTGCTGAGGGCCCCAGAGCTGGATGCAGTACTCCAGGTGAGGTCTCACAAGAGTGGAGTAGAGGGGCAGAATCACCTCACTCGACCTGCTGTCCCCGCTTCTTTTGATGCAGCCCAGGATATGGTTGGCCGCCTGGGCTGTGAGCACACATTGTTGGCTCATGCCCAGGTTTTCATCCACCAGTACCCCCAAGTCTTTCTCCACAGGGATGCTCTCAATCCCTTCATCCCCCAGCCTGTATTGGTACCAGGGGTTGTGCTGAAACCAGGTGCAGGACCGTGCACTTGGCCTTGTTGAACCTCATGAGGTTCACATGGGCCCACTTCTCAAGCTTGTCCAGGTCCCTCTGGATGGCATCCTGTCCCTCTAGTGAGTCAACTGCACCACTCAGCTTGGTGTCATCTGCATACTTTTTGAGGGTGCCCTCAATCCTACTGTCTGTCTTGTCAATGAAGATACTAAACAGTACTGGTACTGGTATGGACCCCTGAGGGACACCACTTGCCACCATCTGGACATTGAGCTGTTGATCACTACCCTTTGGATGTGACCAACTAACCAATTCCTCATCCACTGAACAGTGCACCCATCAAATCCATATCTCTCCAGTATATAGGGAAGGATGTTGTGGGGGACTGTGTCAAAGGTCTTACAGAAATCCATATAGATGACATCCATAGCTCTTCCCTTGTCCACTGATGTAGTCACCCCATCATAGAAGGCCACTAGATTGGTCAGGCAGGACTTGCCCTTGGTGAAGTTATGCTGGCTGCGTCGAATCACCTCCATGTCCTCCATGTGTCTTAGCATAGCTTCTAGGAATAGGTGTATATATATGTATAATACATATTCTGCAAGCAGCTGGGAGAAGTCTCACAATTACTAGCCCTTGTTCTCACGGGGGACTTCAACTTATCAGATGTCTGCTGGGAATACAATACAGTGGAGAGGAAACAGTCTAGGAAGTTCCATGAGTGTGTGTAAGATAGCTTCCTGACACAGCTGGTGAGTGAGCCAACTAGGGAAGGTGCACCGCTGGACCTGTTGGTTGTGAACAGAGAAGGACTAGTGGGTGATGTGAGGGCTGGAGGCCGTCTTGGGCATAGTGATCATGAAATGAGAGAGTTTTCGATTCTTGGAGAAGTAAGGAAGGGGGGTCAGCAGAACTGCTACGTTGGACTTCCAGAGGGCGAACTTCAGCCTGTTTAGGAGACTGGTTGACAGAGTCCCTTGGGAGTCAGTCTTGAAAGGCAAAGGAGTCCAAGAAGTTTGGACATTCTTCAAGAAGGAAATCTTAAAGGCACAGGAGCAGGCTGTCCCCATGTGCCGAAAGACGAGCCAGCGGGGAAGAAGACCGGCCTGAGTGAACAGAGAGCTTTGGCTGGAACTCAGGAAAAAAAAAAGCAGAGTATACGACCTTTGGAAGAAGGGGCAGGCAACTCAGAATGACCACAAGGATGTCATGAGGTTATGCAGGGAGGAAATTAGGAGGGCAAAATCCCAACCAAAACTTAATCTGGCTACTGCAGTAAAAGACCGTATTTCTATAAATATATTAGCAACAAAAGGAGGGCTAAGGACAATCTTGATCTTTCATTGGATGCAGGGGGAAATGTAGTGACAAAAGGTGAGGAAAAGGCTGAGGTCTTAATGCCTTCTTTGCCTCAGTCTTTAAAAGTAAGGCCAGTAGTTCTTGGGGTACCCAGCCCCCTGAGCTGGAAGACAGGGATGGGGAGCCAAATAAAGCCCCCATAACCCAGGCGGAAATGGTTAGCGACCTGCTACGCCACTTAAACACACACGAGTCTGTGGGGCTGGATGGGATCCACACAAGAGTACCAAGGGAGCTGGCAGAAGTGCTCACCAAGCCACTTTCCATCATTTATGAGCAGTCCTGGTTAACCAGGGGTGTCCCAGTTGACTAGAGGTTAGCAAATGTAACGCCTGTCTACAAGAAAGGCTGGAAGGAGGATCTGGGGAACTACAGGCCTGTCAGCCTGACCTTGGTGCTGGGGAAGGTTGTGGAGCAGATCATCTTGAGTGCCATCACGTGGCACATGCAGGACAACCAGGTGATCAGGCCCAGTCAGCATGGGTTTATGAAAGGCAGGTCCTGCTTGACTAACCTGATCTCCTTCTATGACAAGGTGACCTGCTTAGTGGATGAGGGAAAGGCTGTGGGTGTTGTCTTCCTAGACTTCAGTAAAGCCTTTGACACTGTTCCCCACAGCATTCTCCTGGAGAAACTGTCCGCTCGTGGCTTGGGCAGGCGTACTCTCTGCTAGTTAAAAAAATTGGCTGGATGGTCAGGCCCAAAGAATTGTGAATGGAGTTAAATCCAGTTGGCATCCAGTTACAAATGGTGTTTGCCATGGCTCAGTATTGGGGCCAGTTCTGTTCAGTATCTTTATCAGTGATCTGGATGAGGATATCGAGCACACCCTCGGTATGTTTGCAGATGACACCAAGTTGGATGAGAGCGTTGAGGGTAGGAAGGCTCTACAGAGGATGTGGACAGGCTGGATCGATGGGCCGAGGCCAATGGTACGAGTTTCAACAGGGCCAAGTACCGGGTCCTGCACTTGGGTCTCAACAACCCCATGCAGTGCTACAGGCTTGGGGAAGTGGCTGGAAAGCTGCCTGGCGGAAAAGGACCTGGTGGTGCTGGTTGACAGCTGGTGGAATGTAAGCCAGCAGTGTGCCCAGGTGGCCATGAAGGCCAACAGCATCCTGGCTTGTATCAGGAGTAGTGTGGCCAGCAGGACTTCGAAGTGATCATCCCCCTGTATTCAGCACTGGTAAGGCAGCACCTCGAATACTGTGTTTGGTTTTGGGCAACTTACAAGAAAGACATAGAGGTGCTGGAGTGTGTCCAGAGAAGGGCAATGAAGCTGGTGAAGGGTGTAGAGCACAAGTCTTAGGAGGAGTGGCTGAGGGAACTGGCATTGTTTAGTCTGAAGAAAAGGAGGCTGAGGGGAGACCTTATTGCTCTCTACAACTATCTGAAAGGAGGTTGTAGCGAGGTGGGGGTTGGTCCTTTTTCTCCAGTAATGCAATAGGACGAGAGGAAATGGCCTCAAGTTACACCAAGGGAGGTTTAGATTGGATATTAGGAAACATTTCTTCACTGGAGGGGTTGTCAAGCGTTGAAATAGGCTGCCCAGGGAAGTGTTTGAGTCACCATCCCTGAAGGTATTTAAAAGTCATGTAGATGTGGTACTTAGGGACGTGGTTAAGTGGTGTACTTGGCAGTGCTAGGTTAATGGTTGGACTTGATGATCTTAAATGTCTTTTCCAACCTAAACTACTCTATGATTCTACATGTGAGAGTGTGGGGATTCAAACTTGTGATTCCTACTGCAGCAGTGACTTCTCCAATGATGCAGTTTAGCAAATTAAACAAAATGAAGTAAATTTAAATGTGTAGAGAAACATAATTTCTGAATTTCAGGCCTGTGATTCAAGTACAGTGTTTCTAACATGTAGGTTTCTTGGAGTCTGTTTCTTGTTTAATCTAAATTGGCTTCTTGTTTGTCTCACATTTCTTGTGGAAATATTTTTTTTTTCAAAGTCTAAGAACAGTGTTTTCAATGAAACTACTTTGTCTTTAGAAAACTGTTTTATATATTGCTCTGTTAAGAGTGATGACTCTTTGAAGTCTGCTGTCTATATGTAAGAAGTATTCTTTTACTCGAAGTTTGCTTCACTTCACATATGGATGAAGCAATTTCTAGTCGAGGTGTGTTTACTGTGATCTGTCAGGCATTGCATACGGCCTGTCCTGAAAGTTCCAATTTTCATTTGACTTTTTTATTTGACTACCCTTGTCACAAATCCTGATGGAGCTGAAAATACTCAGTGAACTTCAGAAAGTTCCACAGTTTTCCTGCTTGACTACCTAGCTGTCTCTTTGTCTGGAGTTAATAATGCATACTGGAAGTAGACCTACCTTATTCATGCCAATTGTACTGATGCTTCTTTGTTAAGAATACGTTGTTTTTTTTTTAAATGGTGTGAAAACAGCCTCACTCTCTCTTTAACATCAGAAATTCTTCTAGACTATGTGTCCCAATGGAGAAGTGAGTATGATTGCGTCAATTAGCAGTAGTTCTGGAAGTAAAGGAGCCGATTGCAGGATGTCAGTGTCACAGAACTTCAGACTCACTAGTGCAGAACAGAGAAGACGAGTTTGAATAGTCCCAGTCTTCCAATTCCACATCATAGGGCAACAGAGCTGAGCATTTGTAGCAACTTCAGGTGCTAATTTGTGTGACCTTAGCCATGTTTCTGTAACGGATGTGTTCAGAACTTCTGAAGAGTGAACTGCCATTATCTTCCCATCTGAATTTTGAATCCTGTACTTGTTAGGCAACATTCATAAGTTGTATTCGAAAGCGTTTGCATTACACTTTTTTTCTTCTGTCATTGTCTTTTTGATGGTGTATTACAGAGTTCTGTAAGAAACTTTTAGGCGATATTTCCATAACTTCTTTTTCTTTCTGTACAGGATGGAAGACAAAGGGGAAGTGAAGTGCATCAAGTTTTCCTTGGGGAACAAGATACTGGCTGTGCAGAGAACTTTGAAGAGTGTGGTAAGAAACCTACACCCTGCAGATAGGAAATTGGAGCTGGAAACCTTCTACTTACAGTACCAGAGTAGAAGCCTCTGAGACCAATGTTCAAGAGGTCTGGTGACTAACAGCAGCTGTAGTGAAAATTCCTCTATCATCCTGAGAGGCTGAACAGGCAACATTGTTGTCTTGCTAGTGTCATCATTTAAGAAAGGGGGGTGGGCAATGTCTATAAAGAATTCCCTGGCAGGGGTGAAGTGGAATATAGTAAGTCAAGTTTTTCTTCTATGTTATCTCATCCAAAATAATTTGATAAACTAATATCTATTCTCTTGTATCTATGTACGTGTCTTGTCTGTGCTTTGTAATTGCTAATACACTTCACGGGTGTTTTTGCAGGATTTTTTGAATTTTATTCCAGATAGCCCTCAGGTAGAATATACACAGGAATGTAAGGTGAGTTAAGTCTCCCAAGCTTATATGCATAAGTAAAACTCTAATGTTAGTTACTCTGGTGGCCTCTACTCTACAAGAGAACTAATTGAGATAGATACCTTCCAAAACACTAACATGAAGTAAATGAGATATGTAGTCACTACTACCTATCTGAATTGAAGTAAATGAACAGGTATTAACAATACCATAAAGAACTTCCTGGTCCAGTCACTTTAATTCTTTCCAGGAAAGGACTGGAAATGCTGTGGAGGCAACAAATGTAAAGGTTTGAGAAGGACAAGAGACAGAGTGCTGATCATACATAAATAGTAGTCAGTAATTATACTAATGCCAGATATGTTAATGTGGGTGTTTAACCCTAATTTCACTGATCAGTGATAGTAAGCTATTACTAGTTTGCACACTATGTTTGGTATTTTTAAACAGCCTTTCTAATTTTTTTATGATTATTTTACCAGAAACAAGTACATTGTCATTGTGTGGTACTTTCCAACTTTTAACTAGGATAAATTACATTTTTGGGTAACAGAATGCTAAATTAAATTTTTAAACATCTGATTTGCACAGATCCCTTTATTCATGTAGACTTTAAAGCTGAAGTATTCTCTGCTTCATTATTTAGGATTAGGTGTTTGAGTAAAGCATTCTACCAAACTGTTTATGTTAGTGTTCTGAGTGGAGTCATGCCAAATACTTCCACTTAGTTCTTAATTTCTGTCAACAGAAGGAACCTGCTTTCCATGTGAGGAATTGGTTGAATTTGCGGTATGATTTGAACCAGAAGAACTTGGTTGTATTTAAGGCAAAAAGAAAATTTGGCTCTGTAATAAACTTGTAAATCTTACATTCTACCAAAAATTTGGGTCACACAGTAGTTGTGTTCATACATAGTTTTGGAAGTCTTTGCAGAAGTAGCTGATGTGTGCTGGGTGTCTAGTTGGCCAAAAGTATTAACTCCAGTGATTGGATAACTAAATTGCCTTTAGTCTCGCATTCTTCATTTAGTAATATTAGCTTATCTGAATAGTTAATTTTTCCAAGTAAAAGAGTGTTTGTTTGCTTGTTTGTTAAAAGACAAAGAATGCCAATATTCTAGGATTCTGCTGGACAAGTTCTACAGAAATAGTCTTCATCACAGATCAAGGAATTGAGTTCTATCAGGTAATACAAATAACTCCTCCTGTAGGATAGATGTATTTAGAGATTTGAAAATGTAAATTTATGTCTGTATCTTTGAAGTCCTTTCTTCTAGCTCTCTGATTGAGAAAGCACTGCTAAAAAAAAAGAAATTCTGCTGTTTTGTTTGCAGACTGATTATTTTTCTTTGAGAGGAATACTTTTTGGGGCCGGGGGAACTTAACACTAACAGGTTATTTAGCACAGCTAACAAGGCCTCTGTATAAAGGAGTACTGAATTAAGCCTTGAGAAGTCTAGATTAATAGATGCTCTTGGCTTGTATGGAAATGAGTATCTAAATCTAATGTGAAATATCACTTCACGCAAAACAAATCACCATTGGGGAGGATGTGTGCATGTTTAAAATGCAGTAAAGAACAAATAATTGACTAAGATAGTGATATCCTTCTGCAAATTGGCAGCTTCCTCCTATGTTGATCTCTTTGCCCGAGTTCCTCTGTGTTATGTGTAATTACCTTTGCATATGTTTTTGGAGAAATCTAATTAATAAAAGCCCTTTCTGACATTCATGATGAGGGATATTATAAACTTCCTCCAAAGTTGTGCACTTCTCAATAATACCACTCCTGGAGCTAAGACATGGCGTTACTAATAGCTAGTACTAAAGAAAGTAACTGAAAAAGCAGCATTTCCTGCTGATTCAGGGAGAAAAATATATTTGGTGCCTAAAAGGATTATGAATGTCAACCCTGAAGGTAAAAGGACCAAATAAAGTAAGTGTGTTTTTGAAGAGAAGTTATTTAAGCCCTTAAAATAAACAGAATAAATTTATATACTGTCTTAGTTCTTAAAAGGCTAAGGAAGCTGGGGAGTGAGAGCAGCCAAGATATTCAATAACTTTTTAATAAAACTTCACTAGTTGCATCAAGCTAGGTGTTTTCTCCATTATGGACAGCACTTATACCCAGACCTGGATGAGGGGGAAGAGTCAGCACCTTTCAGCACATTAGAATTTGAGGAGGTTTTGATGTGCATTTCCGTAGCTAGAGTAAATTGGGGCCTAAGCTGTAATTGTCAGGTTTCTGATTTTTAATTCTAGCACTTACACTTAACTGTTTCTCACTTAACGTTCCTAGTTACTGTATAGTACCATTTATGCTGTGGGAATCCTGATGGTAATATAATGCTAATATTCTGTGTTTCCAGGTATTACCAGAGAAACGAAGTTTAAAACTTCTGAAGAATCAGAGTATTAATGTCAACTGGTACATGTATTGTCCGGAGAGCTCTGTTATTCTTCTGTCAACCACTGTCCTTGGCAATGTCCTGCAGCCGTTCTATTTCAAGGTAAAGGGATATGTTCCAAACTTTTCATTTTGTGTGCTTCTGTTTTTTCAGGCTGCTTCTTCGCTCAAATATTCCATTGCTTTTCCTGGATTTCTTCCAAGCGGTGCATGTGTTCATATCCTTATATGACAATAAGCAATGGACAAAGCAAAAATCTGTAAGGTAGCTCCAAGGTGATGGCTTAAAATTAAGTAATTTGCTCTTTCATGTGTCCTCTGGAAAGAGGTATGTCCAGCTAATGTTGGACAGTAGACCTTGAGAAAGGAAAACAAAATATTAGTGACCCAGTATCTGACATCTTAAATAGCTTTCAAGAGATCTTTTTTTCACTTAAATAAGTGTATATATTATTTAATTTTAGTATGGGCATTTGCACTCTGTAGTGTATCAATATAGAAAAATTAAGGGCCTTTCACTTGTGATTATAACTACAACCTCCCAAATGTGAGTCGATGAATTTGAAAAAGAGATAAAAAAGGTAGTGCTGAAGAAAGAACTATTGTCCCAAGCATGAGAGTGCTTTGTTTACAGTATTTGTTTCTTATGTTGTCCACACAGAAGAATGCTACTTAAAGTTACTAGGAAAATATTTTTCATTTTGGCTTGGAAAAAGCGTGTAGTAAAATTTAGAATCTGTTTTAAGATAATCATGCGGTAGGATGATTTAAAAAAAGAGGAAAAGAATACAGAGTCCATCTCGCTTCTTTCAAAGGATTAGGAAGATTTCTCTGGTAGTCTAAGGGAAGAGATTAAAAAGAAGCTTATTCAAATGGGTTTCCTGGTTTGATCTTGTGTAGGGTCTGTACTGGATCCTGAAATGCCAGGGTGGCTAGGTGGAACTTACTAGCCTTCACAGCTTTCTTTTTAAGGATTTATGTTAAGGAGGAGGAAGCATGACCTTTTGTGTCAAGTTGTAGCTTGAAGCTAAATAATTTGTTGTGTTCAGAAAGTAAACTTTAAAGATTTCCTGAGAAAGGCACTGTACTAAAATAGTCTTTGAAAATAGAGCCAATGATATATTTCTGTACTGTTCACACTTCACACTCAAGAATGAGTTAATGAGAATGGGAAGTGAATTTCAGTAGAAGCTTTGGAAACTCTGAAAAGTTGCTTAAATATAAATTCTATGGGAAAAGAGGAAGAGGAGAGAAGAGACCTTGGGCAGGAGCAGGAATATGGTCTGAGCATAAGGCAGATTCTGGAGTCAGCAGGAACAAAAGGAGGTTGTGACTGGCAGGAGGTACTGATATTTTCCCCTTCCCAGTAAGCAGTTATTTAAGAGTTGGAGCATGTGAAAGAGAGAAAGGAAGTTAAGAGAACTGCTGTTTGAGATCTCCAAACCAATTGTAAATGGGATCTGCATACAAACTTGTTGTGACTTAATTAAAATTGAAGTGTTTTGCTAGCTGAAGCTGGTGTTATAAAATCAAGATGATAAAGCTGCTAGAATTGTAATACCAGCAGTATGTGTTTATGATCACAGTAGGAAAAAAAAAAAAGTGTCAACCCCCCCCCCCCTTTTTTTTTTTCCTTTTTGGCTCTCACTATTCTTCACCTCATGGGGGTGCTATTGATGCAGCATTTGATTAAAGGTTACTTGCAACCTTTCTGTTCTAAGTCTTAACAATGGATTTCTTTGGGTTTTTTTGCTGTTTAACAGAGTGGAACAATGTCAAAACTATCAAAATTTGAAATCGAATTACCTGCAGCACCCAAGTCCTCCAAGCTCAGCCTTTCTGAAAGAGATATTGCTATGGCTACAATGGATGTATCTAACAAATCAAGCCTTTCTTGGAAAAGTATGATAGTTTGGGGATGCTAAGAAAAGACAAGAACATTAACATGGCTGCACTTGTTTCTTGTTTTAGCAGTGCTACTGCTTTAAAGTGCTTCAGTTCCTGCCTTGAAGAAAGCATCTAAAAACTCCCTTGGGGCAAGGCAGGAGGGGGAAGCTAACTGAGAATTCTTACATGAAGTTGTTCTTGATTAGTACAGAAATTTTGAGAGTGCTTAATTTTTGAACTGATGTGTTGGTAGAGTTGTTGTTAAATGCCTAACTTGCATGAGTGTAGGCCATGCATTTTCATTTATTGAGTGTTGTTTTAGTCTTTCACTTCTAATTAATTGATCACTTGACTTAGGTAATCTCACATCTGCTCTTTTAGGATAAAATGTGTGGCTGTAACAGACTGGTAGAGCTCTTATTTGAAACTAATGCTTTAATCCTGTTGTCTCGTTAGATATGGGCAGCTTTATGTTCTCTATTTGAGGCATCACTCAAGGACTTCCAATAGTACAGGAGCAGAAGTAGTCCTCTATCACTTACCAAGGTAAGAGCAGAATGAAGAACATGAGTGGCAATTCACATGTGTGTAAGACATCTGCTTTTCTCATTTAAACAGGCTTACTGACCAGTTCTTCTCATCTCTCTTTCTATAGAGAGGGCTCCTGTAAGAAGACACATATTTTAAAGCTGAACAGAACTGGGAAGTTTGCACTGAATGTTGTGGATAACTTGGTGGTAGTACATCATCAGGATACTGAGGTGTGATTTATTTAGATTATGTTGTGCCTTAATTTTTAAAAGTTCTGGGCAGATTTTAATAATGATGCCTGTTAGCTCTAGAAAATATATTTGCATATGCTTAGCTTTTCCAAAAGCCAGAGTATTTGCAGGAACAAAACCATAAGGGTATAAGAGATTAAAAATTAGCCTTTTACCTTGTTGTGCTAACATTTAATCAGGGCTGTGGTTAATGCCTGTTTTTCATACTTTTTTTCCTTCTTGTTAGTTTCCTATGATACTTCGCTGCTGCGCTGTGTAGGCTTGTAAGTCATTATACAAAGAGCTAAATTGGATACTAAATTATTCATCCCAGAAACTTATATCACACACATTTAAATGTTATGTTTCTATGACACAAACTTATGCTCCTTTAGTTTGAAGCCTGGATCTACAGAAACTTCTATGAACACAAATGATTTTAGGCATACGGTAGCATAGGTAAAACTTGCTTGTCTGTAGTCTCAGTAGCAAGGCTTGATCAGCAGTAAAGCTAAAATGGTACTTTGTTCTTAACTTGTGGAAAGGCTTTGGCTTCTTGTATTATCTTATCTTAGGCAGCTTCAAGAACTGGAACATGTTATCTCATTAGGATGATTACTTGATGTTTCAGTTATAATTATGTTAATTCTACACATTAGTATTTAACCCAGAGCACTTATTCTCCAGCTATATTTTTGTCAAGCTATAAACATGACTATATAAACACAGAAAACAAAATCAGACTGAATAGGATAGATACCAATAACTGAAGTCATGTTTCATTAGCACTGAAATTGAAGCTAACTTCCACTGTGCAAGGCTAAGAACGTTGTCCATACTGGCTAGAGCATTAGTGACCTGAGCTGAACAAGACACACATCCCATCCGCCCCAAACCATTCCACAATTCTAATGGAGAACACAAGCTGGAAATATGAAAAACAGCCTGAATACATGTAAATGGGTGGTAATTCAGATTTGTGAATACTCATTTCTTCTTCTCAATTGCAGACTTCAGTTATATTTGACATCAAGCTAAAAGGAGAATTTGATGGGTCTACTACCATCCATCAATTCGTACTTCCGCCGCGATCAATACAACCCTATCAAATACCTGTAGCAGGTAGAACTACTCCATGATAAATATTCTCACACTGTTATCAACATTATCCAAATGCAACAGCTGGTATACAAGAGTGTTTCAGTTCTTAGGATGCTAGTTACTAACATTCTATTATACATATTTGGGTGAGTGAAGAAAGAAGGAATTGTGCATAAACTTGTGTTCCAAACTTGTGCCTACTACAGAAAATTAAGAGTTACTGTTTAAGGTGCATACTTCCCATAGTACTTTGCTTTTACACTCCAAAGTTGTGGTTGTCTTTATTTTTTTGGCCACAACTAGAAAAGCCTGTGTGTGTACACAAACGCACTTCATGCTTTTCTGGCTTAAGTTATTACTATTTAACTTCCTAAGTCACACAAAGAGGCTGAAAGTCAATCCAAGCTTAGAATGAAGTTTCGGAGCAATGAATGAAGTTTAGAAGCAATGCTAAGATCAACATTAGGACTTCAACACTTAGTTGTCTTCTTGGATTATCTTTCTGCGCTCCTGTCCTAGAAGTGTAGCAGGTAATTACTCTCAAGCTGGAGGTAGCTAGAAATAGTCCGAGCATAGTTCTGCTAGCATATGGCAAAGCAGTGTGGTTCCCTTTATAGAAGAGAAAGATGTGTCTATAAGAATGATTGTACCTTAAAAGCTCTTCAACATCTCAATTTTGAAGTCACTAATAGCAACTATGACTGATAAATGTGCAGGTGGAGGTTTACATGAAACAAAGGTTAGGATCAGAAAGTATAAACCAGTCTTACTTTTAAAGAAACTAAAGTGGTTATATATAAATACAGCAAATAGAGTCTATGTATTTAGAATTTTAGTACTGGAGATGGAATATTTCTGCATACATGATTTCACTTGCCTGAAGAAACAAAACACGCTTTGAAGAATTTGCCTTCTCACAGTGTCAGACTTTCTTTGTAGATGATATGCTACACAAACAGGTTTATCTTTTGCTTGACCTGTTACAATCCGTACTTGCCTTTTCAGTGTAAGACTATTTTGTTAGTGTAGGAGAGCTGCCAGAGTACTACCTATTCTTCACCTGATGTTAATTTTTCTACAGGTCCAGCCTCTGTGACAAGTCAGTCTCCTGTTCCATGTAAACTCTGTATCCTTTCAATACTGTAAAAGCGCAAGAGTCTTACTGGAGCCACATTCTATGTACAAGCTTGGAAGAAGCTAGCATTTGTTACACCAACCCATTAAGTCCAACTTTAGCTGATTGTGCATACTTACTACAAGACAAATTAGTATGCTTTGTAAGAGACTGTAATACTTTCATAGTTCTAAACATGGAAACCTAGTATAATATAATACATCATTTTGTGGTCATTTGGGTGCATGTATGAAATTACTGAATAGTAGTACATCATGAAATTGAAGATACAATTCCAAGAATATGGTTCAAGACCTTACAAGAAAAGGTGACAGTAAATCAAAGTATGTTAATGCGATCTGCTTCAGTACAGTAATGTGAATTTAGTAGTGATGGTTTAGAATAAATGTTAATATGGATGTTAGAACTTTAACATTTAGATTCTTCTTCTTGGATTGTCTTTCAACCTGATATTATCATCAGTGCAAGTGAAGGTAAGTGGTGAGCTGTTTGACTCGACTCAGTGTCAAAGGGGGCTAGATGATACCTTCAGTGCACAAAGCAACTTAAAGTGACTAAGCAGATGTACTTGTAAGATGACTACTCTTGGTAGTGATAACTGAGGATGACCATATCTTTACTACAACTTTTCAGGGGTAATGCTGCTCTAAAATGTAGACTGAGGAAGGCAAATAAGTCATAACTGAGATGTGTTCTCATTTAAGGTGGAAAAGTTGGATGTCTAGGCTATACTATATGAGGCAATTCACTTTTTGTTTTACTCCTTCAAATCAAGGTTACCTCTGGAGTCTTCAAGTCAAACTTGAACCTGTAGTTAACCTCTTGCTAGATAAAGGAAAACTAATGGATTTCCTTCTCCAAAGGAAAGAATGCAAAATGGTTATCTTATCTGTATGCTCTCAAAGTAAGTTCATGTGTTTTGTCTGTATCTTGACAGTACAATACTGCTTATTTATAAATGCTCATGCAAGTTAACTGGACTGTAAAATGTCATTTGCCTAGACTACCCTCAGTCACCATTCTAAAGGAATGACTTAACCACATGAAACAATTCAACTCCCCCACTTCCCCCATTTAGTTAAAATACAATCTGAAGTTTAGAATCAAGTTTTGATTAGACATCACCTTTTGAATAAGGCAACGTTAAGCCCCTGGTTATTTCTCCTCATAGTTCTTTTTTCTTTTTATCTTTTCAGTGCTCAGTGAGCCAGAAAGGGGATCACTGTCTATGATTGCAACCGTTTTTGACAAACTGAATCATGAATATAAGAAGTACTTGGAAGCTGAGCAAAGCTATACTATGGTAAACCACGTTAGCTACAGCAGCTTACAAAGAGAGGCTGGTGCTATTTGCATTTCAGGTTGTGTCATGGTGAAGGCAGAATACCTGCTCTTTCCTACTTAGGAGATCCAGGCCTACCCCAAGCCTGCCTCAGGATCACAGAAGGTGATCTACTGTGCAAGGTGCACTAAGACCCCCACTTAGCACTCTGTTGTGGCAGATGCTGCGTAGCTCTTCTCCAGCATGACAAGTAACATACTCCAGTGCTTGAAAGCAGAAAGAAGGTAGAAGCTCAAAAAGCAGCTTGGAACTCATAACTATCAAAACAGTTTCCAAACCACTGATTTTACAGCACACCATACCACTGCACAATATATGCAGCCCTGATACATCTCAGAATTACTTCTGTTAAAATACCAAGTTCAAGCACTAACTCACACAATACAGCCACATACTGAGAGTCCTTCTAAAGCTGAGTGCCTGTGTCATCATAGTAAGTTTGAGTCATCTCCTGGCTTTGAGGCATATAATAGCAGCTATATTCATAAAACTTTTACAGTTTTAGATTTAATACTAAAGCCCACACTGAACAGAGTGCATCTAGAATAACATGACCACAGGTGTTAGTTTGCTGAGTAACAGAACATGTTTATAATTATGTTCCTAGTGGAAAACGGTCTCTGTACAGATGAGACTGACTAAAACTGTAGTACAACACTACAGTTTTCTTTTAAAAAGGCTTTCTTCTTGTAGGTGGTAGAAGCAGGCCTGAGTAGAAGTAATCCACTCCTGAAGCGTCCAGTCCGCACTCAAGCAGTTATTGACCAGTCTGACATGTACACACATGTTTTATCTGTATTTACAGAGAAGAAGGTAAGTTAATTTTAAGTGCTAGTTTGGCAGCAGTCTCTGAGCAGCAAACTTAAGTTGACTGCTTGAAATAGCCTGCAGAAGGCCTTATTGTCAGGATTAGGGTGTTTTGATGCCTGTTTTTACAGGCTTGTCATTAACAGGGGAAGCTATGCAAGTTCCACCTAACACTTTTTTCTTGTCCAGGAAGCACCTCATAAGTTCACTATAGCTGTCTTAATGGAATACATTCGCTCTCTTAACCAGTTCCAGATTGCAGTTCAGGTAAAGTACTTACGTGCCAAGTGTATCACCTCACTCCATGGAATTACATGGAGTTGCAGACCAGTCTTGGTCATGTGTCTAAGTCCTATACAATACTACCTTCTAGTTTGTAAAAACTGGAACTGAGACATACCTTTGATGGTCTTCTTCCTGCATTCACAGCACTACTTGTATGAGCTGGTCATCAAAACCCTTGTTCAACACAACTTGTTCTACATGCTCCATCAGTTTCTGCAGTACCATGTGCTCAGTGACTCAAAGCCTTTGGTACGTAAGACAAATTGCTTCAATAAGCTAGTGATGGAGGTGGGAAGTCTTCAGAATTTTAAGGCTATTCCTGCTTTTGCCCTAGGCTTGTCTGTTACTGTCCCTGGAAAGCATTTATCCTCCTGCACATCAGCTCTCTCTGGACATGTTAAAAGTAAGCATTTCAGACTATAGTAACTCCATGTCACTTGTGGGTTAGACTTGTCAAACAGCTTACCTGACCGAGCTTGCAGTGACTAGCTAGCATCTCAGTCATTTGTTAGAAGCATAGTCTTACAACTGTGGTTGACTTCACAGAGACTTTCCACAGCAAATGATGAAATAGTGGAGGTTCTGTTGTCCAAACACCAAGTTTTGGCTGCCTTGAGATTCATCAGGGGCATTGGAGGACACGACAGCATTTCAGCCCGCAAATTCCTTGACGCAGCAAAACAAGCAGAAGATGACATGCTTTTCTATACTATATTCAGATTCTTTGAACAAAGAAATCAGAGGTTACGAGGAAACCCTAGTTTCACACCAGGTAAGCAATAAACAGACCAAGATACTCAGTCACGCAAACAGAACTAAGACTTGTTTCACTTCCACTCCAGCCAAGTCTGTATTACAACGTAAAACTCGTGGTGCATTCTAGCCTGTATTTTAGACTTCCTTTAAGCATAGTTCTAAAGTTAAACTTGTCTTACTCCTTTGTATACTGCACCCAGGAGCAGACAGACTGAGCCAAACGGGAACTTGCAGATTAAGCTAACCTGTTTGGTTTGCAGTTCCTTCCACTGATTAGTTTAGCAAAGCCATTATCTCCAATTAGTGCTTTCTCCCGAAGCCAAGAACTGGGTCAAGAAACCTTTGAGTTCAGTTGTCTGTTTCCATGGATTACAAAAATTTCAGGCCTGTTTTATACTACAGTTTCTCTCACTTAAAAAAAAACAAGCTAAACTGCTTGCTCCAGCAACGTGTTCTTAACCAAGTAGTCTATAGGCACAGAATCCCACTCCAAGATCTTCTGTCTTCACAGTAAAAAAAAAAAAAACAAAACCAAAACCTCATGGATATAAACCTGCTGATTAGATACAGGAACTAGATCAGACATATTCCTCACCACAAGAATACTTGTCACAGGACTAGAGATACCTTGGTATTCTACTGCTTTGAAGTTGTTAAACTCCTTTACTCAGAAACCTTATCTTTAATGCCTTTGAGTTAAGTGAAACTACACAATGTTGCTTCTCAGTTTCTGAGTTTTAAAGTTAACTTTTATTTTGCCCTGCCTTAGGTGAGCACTGTGAAGAACACGTCGCCTTCTTCAAACAAGTTTTTGGAGAACAAGCTCTCATGAAGCCCACAACATTCTGAAAGACTCTTCCACTGAAATGTATAAACTTAATTTATTGCATTTAAGTAGATTTTTGAACTACAAAATTGCTATTTTATAATAAAGTATATACAAGACATTTTGGCAAATAGTACTAAAAATATTACAACTTGTGATGGCTTCCCCCTAAAAATAGAGACAAAGATTGCATTGACCTGCATTTAAAATTAGTGTCAGTAGTTTAGCAGTCCAGTCTCGTACACATGTCACCTCGGTTTCATTGACAAAAAAAAGCTATTCAACTCGCGATACAGCTGGTTTAGGTTTCTAGAAGAAAAAGATGGAACCTCTTGAAAACAGAAGTGTTTTAGTAGTCTTGTTAACACATCTAGTTTTAGTAATACTGTTACACGAGCCACACGTAGCATTTCCTGAGTTTAAAGCTATGTCCAAAGCTGCAGCTGATATCTTCTAGTTGAATCTGTGCAAGAGTCAAGTCAGTGGTGGTTACAGTGTGATAGTCATTGAACATGGCTACGCTTCAGTTCTTAAGAAGAGTTGGGCCTAAGCCACAGTTCATGGAGTCCACTGAACACTGTTAAAAACTAGAAGTGGAGGAGTCTCTCCCGTTCTGTACCTCTGGTCCTCTCTTGTGCAGCACGAGTTTTAGCTTTATTTACTGATGGGCCTGAGTGAGAGAAAACAGAGTTATGCCAAAGTCTCAACGTTACAGCAGATCAGTCTGTCATTGAGAAGCCTGCAAGATCTTGGTTGTCTAAGTCCAGCTTAGCATTGATGAGACTTCAGAAACATGCTTCAGCAGCAGCAAGGGCAGTAGGTGAATCCCCATCAGTCTTAACCCCTTAAAAGCAGACTTCAACTGAGCCTTACTTAAGAACTACACCATAGACATGATTTTCCAAATTCAAGAGGACAGTGTTTGGACCACCCGTACTGTAAAGCGAGATGCAGGAACACTGTCCCACAGCAGGTTTGTTGCTTCCACCCACCATCCTGTCCCCAGGTTTAGAGACATGAATCATACTGCTGTCTGTTGGGCCGCACGGGCCTAGGCAGCCACCTCCATGAAGAACAGCACAGTGCAACCACGTAGGGCAGGCTGTGGTTGCTTCAGTTCAGCATGCCCATGATGGTGAGCTTGCACCGCCACCAGTCAACCCTTGCTTTCCAACGGACCAGCTACTTGAATGACAGAGGCATATTCAAGTACTGCTTTTTACCCTTGCAAGCCTTCCTATTTAATGGAGAGAAAGCATCCACAGGTAGCCAGCTATTTTTGTTTGAACTGTGTATTAGAGCAGACTGTCACATCTTACCTATGTAACTAAGCAGAACTGGAAGAAATACTAGCCCATGTGTTGCTCCTAGTAGAACCATAGCTAGATACATCCTGAAGTAGAATATCTTGAAGATTTGAGATTTGGAAAAAGCCAGTACTACAATTCCTCCAAATTTGGTCAGTGTGATACCGCTGAAAACCTGTCAATAAAAAAGTGGGTTTAAGTGGTAAGCAGGGCTTTATGTAAACCATTTCCTTTAAGTATTTAACATTTGCTAAAATTCTTATGCAATTTGAGGCTCCTATATGCAGTATACCTTCTTACCTGTTAGTCCTTAGAACCAAATCCAAGACCTGCTCAGGAGAAGAGTTCAACTTCTTGATCCCTCTAGAACCTGACACCACAGGCCAGGCTCAGTATGATTAAAAATCCATTCTTATCTGTACAGCCACCTGGCTTTATTTTTACTTCAGGCAGATACAGATGAAAGCCATTACCAAAGTAACTCACATTCCAGTGAAGTTCCTTACCTGGGTCCAGTACATAGATCACCAGAACAGTCTATTCCAACCCCACTCAGGGTGCTTATCTTAGACTAAGTGACATGACAGTACGGCCTAAATGCTGAGCCCTGCTTGTGTTCCCAAAGCTTCAATTGCGTCCCATATTCAGAACAACCTTTCCTAAGCACTTCTAAGTATTTAGAAGAGAGAAGCACTTTTAAACTTTAATGGGACAATTCAAGGTTAATCCAAACTACTAGTTCAGCTAAGGCTTTTACCTCTGTTCTCTACTGTTAGGTAGTAGTAACATCAGACTAAAACTTGAGTCTTGATCACCCTTATTACTAGTAGAAGCATAGGCTGACCTCTACGAGTTTTGATCAAGTATTCCAAAAAGAAAAGGCAAATCCTTATGGCTTAAAAGCTGTAAAGTTGTAGCTTGGCTACTCAATTCCCCCACCATACAGTAGATACTTACTGAACTGCCCATGTGAGACAGAGCTTCTTCTGCACGCTCTACTCTATTGCCCTTAGTACTAACAGTGAACGCTCTTGTCACATGACTGCAGAATTCCACAGCAATACCGCAACTCTAGAGAGAGAAGAAGAAACATACCAAAGTGGTCATCTTAATGATATTTTCCTGTAAGGTCTCTACTCAGAACTGTAGACAGGCTAGAGAGGTTCTAGCAGCTGTGTTCAGTTCCCAGGGTTAAAGTGTCATTGGACATCACAAGCTCAGCATTACATGGTTACTAGAGGCTGTTACAGGTACTTTGTGGCATTTTACCACCAGTCATTACTAATGGACAATTAATCTGATTAAATAGAAATCAGAACATAAGATTGTTTTAGAGGACAAGTTTCTTGATGTTGATGAAAGCTGGCTTTAATACAGTCTGTGTTGTGAACACTAAAATCGATTTACAGATACTAGCTACAATAACATTGCTTTAGAGTAACACTGAGTATACATGCTGATCTGATACCATAAAGATTCAGCTGAGTTTAACACTTTAATCTTAAAAACAAACAGTTTAAGTAGTCATTTACAACACTGAACAGTTGGCAAATCTTAGACTCATCTAGCAGTTAGACTTACATGAACGTATGCCTAGTTGTAACATGGGACAACAGTTTACTCTCTCACAAGTTTCTCAGATCTGCAGTAAATCTCTAGAGAGTAAGGTAAGCCAGAGCTCCAGTACTCAGCTATTAGTTATTAAGTTCCGAGTGTTTCACCAAGGCACTCTCTGCCCTAAGTGGTTTTCATTTATGCAGGAACAATACTGGCGCTAGCGAGTCACAGATCTACTTTGTGGATCATAAATACAGCAGAAGCCTTAGCACTAACCTATGTGTCCTTACCTTAGATGTGAAGAACCTCTCTTGATGTGCATCAGCACCTAGACTATATAGTAGCAATACAACTGTTGCTGCAGAACAGAAGAGACCACCACCAGATGCAGTAGAGCTTACAGTTCAATTGCTGTAGCTTATCAGTTCTAGGACTAGTTGTCAGAATAAACTTGTTTTCTACACACCATCTAGACATATTAAGATAGTTTCACTACTGTTCAAATGCCTGTCAAAGTTTAATAGAAAATACTATTCGGCATCATGAATATACACATAAGACACAGAACTGTTCAAGACTTGGTAACCAAAGCAGAGGGATGTCTTGTTAACTTACCATTACGAGATTTACTAATGAAACTGCATTCAGGCTGATGCCCCAGAGCCACATCACTCCAAACATGTTGATGATTATCATAGCAATAGTTATTGAAACTATAACAGCAGCCCATACTTCAAAACCAAGCAGCACAGTTGTCACCAAAAATATCGATCCCAAGGAGATGCAGAGGTTAAAGATAGCATCATGCACAATTGTCAAGTACTGCTCATAGAAGACATAAAACACACTGTAGAAAGAACAGAAGTTGTAGTTAGCCATCTTCCTTGTTACATGCTAATATTAGATTAGCTTCTGTCCTATGGACAAGACTAGTTCCCTCCTTATAGGAGTCACCAACAGGAACTGGCTTCCTAGCATCAGTGGAACAATTCCTGTGGAACACTGGCTGTTATATGACAACTCTTCACTAATACTTCAAATAAAGGTTGTATCTGGATGCCAGGGTAATTCCGACACTTCAACATAAGCAGCTGCAGTAGTTAGCCTGAGGAGTTACCTTCGGGCAATTGTGGTATCTGCAGGAACTACTGCAGAGGGTCTGAACTGATTCATTATGCAGTGAGACCGTAAGGATGCATAGGATTCTTTGAAGCAGAAAGATTAATATATCAGCTGTACAGATGCCAATTCCAACTCAGTTACATTGTGGTACTCTTATACAGAGTCTTCAGTTAATGTTAATTATGCAAGGATTAAACAAGTAGTACTTAACATCACTGCTGTCTTTGCTTTAAGTTTAAATAAGTTTGAAGTCAATACATTCACATCACCACTTGCAACAACCCAGCTCAACATATCTGCTTAAGCCAGAACTACTAAACCCTACTGTGAAAGCTAGGAAGCGTCCAAGCTGAAGCCAGAGCTACCTTTGTGGTAAAGGACAGGTTTCTTGATTTAAGTTACTTATCAACCACAGTAAAGTGAAGTTAGTGCTGTGGATGCAAGTTGTATTTTTGTAGTTTCACTAGAGTCTCTATATTACTTCCTGTTAGACAAAACCTCAAGTCTCTAAAATGTTATTAACCAGTACCTTTTCTCAGTTCAAGTTGAATATTTGTCACTAACGCAAGAAAGATCTAAGCATACCTGTAAGGAAACACCCGGTAGTTCTTCTCTTTGATGCCCATGGTTTCAGTAATGTTATCCGCTATCATCCGAGCTTTCTTCATAGCATCAATAAAATCAGATGATGTTTTCAGTACAGTATGGTAAGTCATAAAATAAGTAGCTCCAACCTCAGATTTATTGTTTATAAAGTTGACAGCAGAGTTATATGCAGCATGTCCTCTACATAAACATAGTAACATTTTAGATGTCGATGTCAGTGAGTACCATTCAAATTTATTAGCTTTTATAACTTATAATCTTATTTCTAACAGCTTCCAAAACTGTCAAAAGCTTCAGAGCACAATACATTTCAAGATCACACAGGATATACTAGAACAGACTGACTACAGAAGTTTTTCCTCTTTGTACAGGGGAAAGCTGCCGTTCCATTTAGTTGATGACACATTTGTTTTCCCGGTTTTGTTTCAGAAAATACTATAGAATGAGTCAGGTGAGATGTCAATGTTTGTATGCCTTTTAGAAGGACATTAGATATCCACCCTTGCAGACATAAGTCACGCTTCCACAGCAAGTGTCTTTGACACACTGTACTAAGCAAGATACACAGAATATGGCTCTTACCCTTTGCCACATTTAGGATTAGGGTTGTCTGATAGGAACATTGGCAAAAATGTCATGAAGTCTCTGCCCTGCGGCCTCTGCTTGCCTTCTTGAGTCAGTGGTCGACAGCGAGTGCAGGATGGATCGGTAACTGAAAAAAATACAGAAAGAAGGTCAGCTACAGGTTCAAGCATTCTTTGTTGTAACACTAATAACTTCTGACTTGCAACACTACAGCATACAACTCCATAAAAATCAAACATTCTCAGCGATGAAATAACTGATCAGCTCTGAAATTCTGTATAAAATTTGTAGCCCCTTTGTTTTTATTTAGCCCCTAGTTTTACTACTTAGGCAAGGGCTACCAGAGAACTCAATTGCTTGTGAACTATCTACGTTAGACCCAATGAGAATGATACCAAACTGAAGAATCCGAACAAAAATAGAGCACTAAGTTTGTGTACTCTAATGAAACTAGCAGGATCAAAATTTTTTATAACAAGCTTTTTTTTTGAATGCTTATTACATTTGCTGTCTAGCTAAGCCATCTTCAACCTGCAGCATTCCAGTAGAATATTTAAGTTCACTCAAACAGCAGTTCAAACAAATTAGAGGGCAACTCAAGCGGTGCCTGCTCACAGTAAGAAAAGCTATTCACCTGACTCACACCATGATAAAATGTTTTGGCTGTGAAATTTATAAACCAAGCTAATCCCCCAGCAACAAGGTGGATGCTAATACCTGAAGCATTGCAAAACTGTCCAGTGGTATTGTAGACTCTGCAACAGGATGACTGTGGCTTCACCCAGTCAAAGTAGTCATCAATCCAGGATGATGGGGCATAGCCTATCCTTGTGCTAATAAAATAGTGTAACATATCCATCATGAGTAATTTTGTGTTTCAGCCCAGAACACATCCCTTGATCTCTCCAGTGCTGACTTACACCATGTCAACTCATTCTGGCCCAAGCTACTTAGCTCTCCATAGTCCCCTGCTCCAGTACCCCATCCAGGTGCCAGTCTCACTTGTAACACTGCAGCTAACAAACAGCAGGAGATTCTCCCTTGCATTCAAGTTCCACTGCCAAGCTCAACTTTCCATTCCCCTGTCCACTCTATGTCCCATCTTATTCTAGATACTGTTGTCTCAGTTTTCAAGCAAGGCTTCTCCTTCAGTTAGGCTAAAGTAAAAAACACTAACTACAGCAGAAAGAATTGGGAAGAGACTTTCTTCAGTTGTTACTCCAGATACAATTCCTGCTTAGCCTTGCTAGGCTAGGCTAGTTTATCCACCAAGTTTAGAAGCATGCAAGTCGTTTTCTAGGAGAGCTTAACCATACTGAGAGGTTTTCATGAGTTTTTCTTCCTACCATTCCCAGGTTCCTTGAAGGATCAAGCCCCTTTTCCAAACCCAAGTAAATCAATATATCCCACCAGTGCAGATAGGTTTTATTCTCATTCTAGGAGATTGGTACAGCTTCTTCTCCTTCCCTCCCTCCCCGCCAAACCACAGTATAAAGCAAGTACAATAGTGCCAGCTGAGCCTGAGCTAAATTAAAAGGACACACCAGTCAGCTACATCTCTTCCATTTGATTATGTAGAAAAAAAGCATGAAAAACTTACTAGCTACCGATTTCTGCAGCATTGAAGACTTGCTGGACAAGTGAATCATTATTACATCCCATTCCACCACACACCATGTTCTGCCCTTCCAAAGAGGTGTAGTTGTGCCCTTCTTCTAGGACGAAGTAGACAGGAGGACCTGCATGCAGGTACCTGCTAAGCTGGCTGAAGTACTCCATTACATAGGAGTCCTTAAAGGGAAAGTTTTGATTAACTATTACATAATGTTGAAGTAGTACAACAAGTTATCAAGGTTTCAGTTCAGCCAGAAATTGCTGAAGAGCAACATGATCTTAAGACTTACATCTGGCATTGAGAGAGACTGATCCAGTCCAATCTCTACATTGTGCATAACTGCTGTACTGAATGACAGAACACCCACAAACACCGCTATCTGCAAAAAAGTGCAAATTCATGGAAGTGGAACTGTGCAGAAACAACAAGCAATAGAAGTAATTTGTTAAGTTAAAAGGAACCATTCAAAGAGGCTCTAGTTTAAGCATGCTACGCAGGCATAGTACAAACCTAAAACGTAGCTACTCAAAGTTTCCTTTCGAGCCGAAAGGGAAAATTTATACTTAGAAGGCAGCAGTGAAAGATATGCAAAACACCTTCTGTAAATAAGCATAGTAACCTCAAACCGAATCACAGATTCGGCAACAACACTCTAGATTAATGCAGTATAGGAACCAACATGTGATGATTTTTGACATACACCTGAACTGATTTGACTGTCAGTAAAAAAACTCTTAAATCTGGGTTTTGGACAATTCAAGATCGAGCCTCTACTTACTAGAAATATTCTTGCAGTTACAAAAGCTTATTCCAATACCAATGCTGAAAGAAAAAATACTAAAAGCTTTATTTATTTCATTGTGTTGAAGATTTTTCTTCAGTATTTAGATCTTCAGGCTCATTACACTTTTGCTCAAGTTTAGGTTACTGCTTACTTTAAACAGAGTATACTTACTACTATTGGTCTCATCCAATCCATAAGCAGATATGGAGAATACAGATTTTTGAAGAACAGAAATAAGATGCTCTCCGAACGCTGAACGCCACTCATTTCTTCATTGCTTTTGATGCAGCACAGAATATCCAGTCTATTCCTCTGAAAATGGATTAAATGCCAGATTTATACAGTTCTGCAGAAGATGCCATCCCTATTACACTGTAGTTACATGTGCATTTGTACTCACCTCTTGACGCTTAATATCCAAGCCCAGGAGACTTACAAAGCAAGTGACTTGAAGAATAAAGTCTATGAGCACAGCCATTCCAGCAAAAAGGGAGAATGTGCGAACCGCTGGCATCGTAGACAGTGTCCCTGAAGGAAGTCACCCAGTTTGTTAAGCAAGCTCCCTTCTCTTTGAAATGCATGAGCATTTTCTAAATAGATATACAATTTAAGTGCTAGCCTTATAGCAGGACAAAGAGCCTTTCTCTTCAGAGTAAAGAAAACAGCTGATATAAGCCTGGCTATGACTGCTGTCTTTGACCTGTTTGACAGCATTAAAGCTTGTCACCTTGCACAGCCTTAAGACATTTCTCAATCCTAAAGTTACTAGTCTTGCACAGGCTGCTGAGTTAGAGGGTAGTTAAGGAGTGCTGTCAAGCAAGATCTTGCTTCAATATTAAGCCACTGAATGCAAGTTGAACCAATGGCAAATTACACTCTGAGTAAATAAGTTAATTATGAAAGCAGGCTAATTCATACTTGAAGGGTAACAACATAAGATATGCCTCTAGCAAATACTGTAAGAGTGAATCTCAAACATAATCTATCATAGAAGCATTTTTCCAAGCAGTGGCAAGATGACCGATCGCAATATAGGACTGAGTACACCCTGACATTTGATACATTACTAAGGTCAAATTTAGTCTTGTCAGTCACTACAAATCAGTAGGACACTCCAGTCTTTCAAGCTGAAGAGCTTGACAGATTGAGAATTACATCTTTTTAACTGTGCCAGTCTCTTAAAGTACTGCAATGCCTATCCTCAGCAGAGATCAAGTTAAACTTGTTACAGCAATGAACAACAGATCTAAACTTACTCTACAAATTCTTCCTTTGTTTTTATATTTTAGTTTTGCATTTATTCTTGCAACATGCAGCTATGATAAGCCCTTATCAAATATTAAAGAAGTCTTACCAAGAAAAAATGCCACAGTCTCCGAAAGAGATGAGAGAAACATACTGGGTGCCACATCTCCCAAGACTCTGCCAATCTGTTTATCTAGAGTTTCACCCTGGAGGCGTTCATCTCTCTGTTTTAAGGTAATAATTTATTATAATTAGGAATCACATACTTTAGAAAGTGCTTTCATGTGGCTTAAAGAAGCCACCAACTTTTAATCATCTAAATCTATCTTTTATCATTTTCACTGCCTTAACATGAGTTAGATTAAAAAAAAGCAGAGATTCTCTAATACAAAAGCAGCATAAGCATCCCCTGTTGCCTTGCTTCAAACTTAAAATACAGAAGTAAGTTTAGTGCTTCAGCCAAAACCATACACTTGCCAAAGGCAGTGCCAGTTTCACTGGGTTATAGAGCCTGTCAAATTACAAAGCCAGTTACCCACTAAGACTTAATGTCAGAAGTCCCTGGTCTGAAGCATGTAGTTTAGTCCATGATCACTGCTCACAATACACTAGAGAATTACAAGTGATCAAAATAGTCAAGTTCTACAACTAACAGAGAAGGATGTTAAAAATATTATTCATTTGTACATCATTAGTATGTGGACCAGAGCTTGATATCAGCCAGCAGTAAGAAAAAGCAGATGTTTTAATTTTTTTGTGGAGGATCAGTGTACATATAGTCTTGGCTCTCTTCAAGACCACTAGATAGCCCAGTCTGAGGAGCTCTGGAGTCTCTCAGGATGAGTACTGGAATGCCGAAGACTTTCTGTGCCAAGTTAACAGCCTTCAAAGATAACAGGCACATTTAAGAGTCTGTATGAAAGAATACATACCTGAAGTGTCTGGACTATAATGAAAATATTGTCCACCCCAATAGCCAGCACCAAGAAGGGAATTACTTCTATCACAATCAGTGTCAGTGGGATTCCAAAGTAGCTGAAAATGCCTATAGAACATGCCACAGAACTCAGTACAATCAGGATGCCTGCAATGCCCAGGGAGATCTTTGAATCCACCTAAAAAAGTTGTAATGATTGTCAACAAAACCAGCATTATCACACAGGACAGATTATAGCAAAGGTAAAAACCATAGTCTTATATTTAGTGTAGTTAGTAGAAAGCTTACTTTTCTGGTTCTTTTGAAGATCCAGATATTAGAAAAAACAAACTTGAGGCTACAAGCTTTAAAGCTTAAGTTAACTGCATATCTGAAGTGAAAATAGACTTAGTTGAGGCCATGACACACAAGAATTGTCAAGTATAACAAGAATGTTCCCCCTAGCTCCTGCCCAAGGACAAATCAATGTTTTAAAGATAAGACTGAATGTAAGCAGTCCGCAAAAAATATTCCAGTCACTTAAAGCTAAGAAAAACTAGTCAGCAAGCTGTAGCTTCAGTGTTTATGGCAATGAGAACTATACACATACCAGCAGTCTTCGACAGCTCTGGATATGTCCCAAAGCTATGGAGATGTACACAAACATTACAATATAGCTTATCAACACAGTGCCAATATCACTCTCGCTTTCACGATTGATTTCGTCTTCAATACTCCGTTCCGCAGAAAATGATATAGTTAAGTTTGGATTATCATAGTTCTTCAAAAAGTTAATAAACCTAAAAGAAAAAAAAAAAAAAGAGTCAGTCACACTTTAAAGGATAAAACATCTTGTATTAGAAATACTTGGAAGTCAGCTGAAGGCAAATTTAAGTCATCTGTGTGGTACAAGAGTGCACTGTGGCCAAATGGTACTTTGAGGGACATTCCTCAGTTTTAAAAGCAGGATGCCAACTACACATCCCTAGAACTCTACTCCAACCACTAGAAATACACTGTGCTGAAATACGTTCCATGTTCTCTCCAGAGTTTGAGGACAAGATACTTAGCATAAACAAACTACTTCAAAGCACAAGCGCAGTTTTTCCTCAAAGCTAGGCCTAAGAGTACACACACAAAATATGACTGCAGCTTGCTTACAGTATTCAAACAATTTATTTGCCCTTATTTCAGTTCCCCTAACTGAAGCGAGGTGCTTGTGACACAAGTAGACACTAGTCATACTTGTACTTAGTCTGAGACTTTTTAGTGTTAGCCAGAGCAGTTGGCCTGTGTAAGCCAACATCAGCTCTTCAAGGTGGTGAAGGGGGTGAAAGCTTTAAATCCTCATCTGGAAGACCTTTGTAAAAATTATAGTTTAAGAATTACAGGATAATGCTGGACCTTTCCACTGTTGGTAGCAGTCCAGTGGATTGGAGACTCTACCTATCTAATTTTAGCCCAAGTGAAATATATAAAAACCTTTCTAAAGTTACTTATCAGCAAGTACTACCGGACTAGATGATCACTAACAAGACCAGAACCTATCTCCTCAAAGCAAGTGCCAGATAAAGTGAGAGTCTTATGACCAATATAGCCTGTCATTAACAGGCTTTGCCGCTTCTCAAAACATCCCTGTAGTTATACTGAGAAACTGTCAGTGCAGTTCAGGTGTTTTTTATGTATCTACATTTAAAGATTGCTTTAAGTAGTGTATGCATTTCAGAATACAGGAAGCCTACTTACTCTTTTTCCCATGCCAAGGCTTTCATTAGCTTTCTTGAGTCATTGTAGTAGTTGTTGACAGGAAAAGTAATAACAAGAGCTGTAGCATTATTATAGTTATCATCTATAGAGTAGGAAAAAAAATTACTAGTCATTACAAAATGAAGCTTACATTCCAGTATAAGCAGGTACAATTAAGTTTAAAATTAGTACTGTCCAAAGCACACCTATCCCCACAATTCTGTGAAATGCAATCTGTTTAAGAACATTGAGTCCTCAAAAAAACCTGCTGAAATAAGAAGACACATTACTGTGCTAAGAATGGAAGTTGATAAACACTCCAGATTGTATTTAAAAGTAATCATTCATTATTTACCACATTCATGGCACCCCAACATTCAATTGTTGCATGGTTAGACAACAGGCTACCATATAACCAGTTCTTATAACTTTCTATCTAGTGAGATAACAGGACGTAGCTTCTTAAACATGGTGCCTCTTGCATACTTAGGTTTTACTCAAAGCAAGTACAAAAATCTACAGTTTAATCAAGTGCTTGCCTTCAGGGCTGTTTTAGTACATTTGCGTTTGATGTATTTATCAAATTATGTTTAATTGGATAAATTGCTTCAACAAAATTCTGGCTTCAGAATAATTATGAAAGGGTTTCCCTAGTCAACATCTTAATCTATTCTTAACTGCTTTGTCAGATCAGTAACAAAACTTCATTTTAAATCAAAAGCAAAACATATGTGTATTCCAGCATGTCAACTTGAGATACGTCATATCTTTATCTAGTCTCCAAAAACTAAAGATCCTTTAGCACATCCAAAGTAGACTGAACACTTGCATACTTGTCAACAAGACAAGTATGTTCCAGCAATAGACTACTCTGGAAGCACCAAATGCAAGCAGTCTACCTTCAATCTTAGCAATGATCTACTGAAAAGTTATTTAAAATATCCTTACTTACTCAAAGTTTAACAAAACTGCAGCTTGTCTGAAGTGCATTTAAACATGTGTTGAATGAGAATGCACCTTTGGTGCCAAAGGCAGCACACAAGTATGTACTTTCAAGACTTAAACTGCAACACTGTTTGGCCACCTACCATCATATCCCCCCAACACCAGCCATGGAAATACAGGTCCACCAAATGTTCCTAAGCAGGGATCGTGAAGAAAGCTTGTGTCATTCAGTGATGCTGGAGCCCTAAAGAGATCACCAGCAATAATTGTTAGCTTCTGCTTGACAACTAAGGGACAGCACCATAGGATAAAAGCATAACACAGTTGTGTTATAACTGACTATCAAGACAGAAGTGAGATGAGACTGCTAGCCAGACATTGCCCTTGTGCTACATTTGTATTGCATTTAAATAGTTTTAAAGGTGTCTTCCTTACAGCTTCCAAGACAAGACTTGGCTTCTACCAAACTGAACTGTAAACTGAAGTGAAAGCTTAGAAACTGTCTTCTGCATCAGAATTCTATTTCTCAAAGTGTCTGAAACATGGTTAAGATGAAACAGAGCCAGTGTCCGCACCAAAGCATGCTTAACCTGAAAACTGATTAAAATGCAACTCCTGCTGAAGTACCAAGACAAAGAAATAGAAGCAATCTGTGCAACCTGTTGTAGGTGACCTTGCTCTGGCGGGGGGGTTGGACTAGATGATCTCCAGAGGTCCCTTCCAACCCTGACTATTCTGTGATTCTGTGTAACCTGCAGTTCCACATAGTATTGCGAGTTTAAAAAGGAGTAAAAAGATTCAAGGGGGCAGCAAAAAATAGCTAGTTTTGTTTGCCAGGAAGACAGAGACCTAGTTGGCCTGGAAAAACATGTAATCATATTGCTTACCGAACACAGTATAAGAAGTGAGTGTGGTAGTCAGCATAGACAAAGAACTCATCCCCAATAGCGTGATCTAGTACAGAATGACTGTTCTGAAAGTAGTTCAGTACGCTCAGTATAGTGCAGTTGTTGTTGTAGGGAGCAAGAGGAGCCAGGCAAATGTCTTTCAGCATTACAGTCTCATTGTCAAAAGAAGCAGTTATGTTGACAATAGCATCCTGCAAATCCAGCACCTTGGAAAAAAAAAAAAAAAAACCAAACAACAAAAAAAACCATAGTTTAAGAGCAGCACAAGAAAACATTTCCCTTGCAAGACAGGACTTCAGTGCATGCCATATTCCTGTAAGTTTCCAACAGCAGTGGCACACATCAATAGAAGCACGTGACTAAATCTCATTATTTCTGTGTTCACACTAGGAATACTTACTGGGACTTAGCTTGCAAGTCTACCTCTAACAGAAGAGGTCAAAAGACAAGGTTTTCAACAAAAAGCTTTAGTGGTAAGACTAGGATTTTTTAATATGAATATCTAGCAACTGTTTTGATGGATGCATGGCATTACAGACGGAAGCCAACTCCATATGATTGCACCTGTTAGATGTGTTTATGTCTTTTCTCTTGGGAAGTTGTAATTACCTGATGGAGAATCTCCTTTCTAAGTGGAGGCCCAAAAGGTACATCTGCTCCTGATGGGTAGGGCATATAGGTGTCTGGATAACTGTTTGGTGCTTGAATAATAAGTTGTTCAGTACGAAAGAAAGGCCCAAAGTGTGTGTCAAAGTACTCCTTCTCCTTGCGAGCTTGGCTGCTTGGGGCTGACCAGAGATCTACAGGGTTTGTAGTTGCTTTAACATACACGAAGCCTGAGCAGCACATTGCAATGAAGACCACAGAGAAAAGGATAACAGGACGTGGATTTCTGACACAGAAAGCCCCCCATGATGTGAATGTCATCCTTAGGCCATTTTCAAACCTTTCACCAAGTCTTTCACCACAGGTAATTTTCCCTGTAACAGCAAGAAGTAAACAGTAAATGTTGGAGAAGTCAGTTAAGCAGCATTTTCTTGAAGTCCACTGGGAAAGACGAAATTTTATTCTAGCTCTGTTTCTAGTAAGCACCACAAGCTATGTCTACACTGACAGTCAGATCCAGGGACCAATCCTTAATTGAAGACAAGGTAGAAAGCAGCTTGTACCTAATGCTGCCCGTTCTAATGCAAAATTATTTGCTGTGCTGACAGCTGTCAGCACAGCAAATAAAGGCAGGAAGCAGCTAAAAGACATATAAGCATTAAAATGAGCTATCTCAGGTGCTACACAAATTAAACTACAGTTCTTTCATGGCATGCTTTAAATGGATACATGGATGGGTCAGAACATGATCAAATTGATTTTAGCATTGTTGTCCCCTTCACCCCCAGCTACAAAGCACTCCAGAACTTCCTATTAGCATAACTAGACCCATAAACTGTGAAACCAGGGCTTTCAGCATCCAGCAAAATACAGTTAAGTACTGCTCTAAAAGAAGAGAGATACTGGCCAAAAGACCAAAATAAAGCCCTGTAAGAATGGATTACATAGCCTAACAAAGCTAAAATTCCAGACCCCATCCAGAGGAAGGGGATGCACTTAAGCTGAGTTTCCAATAAATCTATTGCTGTTATCCAAGACATACCATTGTCACGATGGGAATTCACAGAAAAAACTATATTGCTGTCAATTGGTGTGTACTCTGAGACAAAGTGCCGCCTCCTGCAAGACAAAAAGCTATGTTACCCTGCTTCCCCAAAAAAGATATCTTTTGGAGTTTGTACAGTAAGAATAGAGTCCAGCGCTAGTAATAAGTTTGCTATCTGACTCCTCCAAAATCTATAGACACCATGTTCCCCCTGTACCTATCCACTCAAGAACAGAAATCTCCAGCTTTATGATTCTTTGGAACAACTTACAGTCATGTTGGCTGTCTTAATAAGCTTTTCCAGCTTGGATCAAGTATACGTTCTTTATGCATACTCAGAAGATCAGCAGCATTAACAGCACAGAGAATCTATTTAAATTGGTCATAACTTAGAGTGATAAACATTTGCAAGAGATATCTACATTAGAAATATTTTACTTCATTAGTTAAACTCCTTAAGTTACACCTACTTAATGTGAAGAAAGGGTGAAGTGAGAAAAAAGAAAGGTACTTTGTTCCTGTCCTGAAGACAAGCAAGTTGTAGCACAGAACACTTATGATAGGTCTATGTTGCTTATACTCATTCTTGATACCCAGAGCGGGAGATAAGTTCAATAGCCTCCTCATGGTAATCTAATCAGACCTCCAGTTATGACAGGATGTTTTGGGTTATGAACCAGACAGCTCAAATACCCTTACTATTTCATGTAGTTTGCTATGCATGTTGCCCAGTAAGATGAGGCTGCTGAGCATGTCAAGAGTTTGTTGTACCCACAGATTGTTTTCCACACAGATTTAGTTCTTATTACACAGCAATTTCAGATTCCTGGCCATAACTGAACAATATTAAAGTTGGACTGAAAGGTACCACCATACTTAATGATATTAGATAGTGGAAGCCTCTGGAAAATGCTATTAAGAATTACTAATAGATTTCCACTGCTCCAGATTGCTGCACACCCACACCAAAGCATTTACAGCTTCAGTTACTTGTGCACTTTACTAGTGAGTATCACATAGTGCAAAGAAGCCGGCTTGCTGCCCCTTGCTTTACAAAATGCTATTAATTAAATAGAAGCTTGGCTTCTATTTAGTTTTTTTCAAAACAGGAGACTAAGGAAAATTATTCATGACTTAATTTTGCAATAGGGCAGTGATTGTTTTGTTACAAGTATTAGTCTGCAGGAGAACTATGTTATGATTCCATGTTGCTGCCAATGCTGGATCTTGCTCTCTCCCACTGATGCTGAATTGAGTTCCTACAATCCCATTAAGTCAAACTTTTAGTGATTCTTACCCTCTCAGCCACATTTCCTGACAAAGTGTGGTGTGTTATATGTGCAAAAGAGTGTTTAGCAACAGCCAGAAGTAACAGAGACTTTGACAAAACACTATGTGGTAAACAGGCCTCTCCATTACTGGAACTTTCCAGCTCATTCCAATTAAAATTGAAGGAACAAGTGATTTGAGGAAGAGAACAGGACTGCATTTTTAGTCATATGGGTTCTCCAAGATATTAAGTTTGTTACCATACTGACCCAGTCTTAAGTATTGTAAAACCGCACAGCTTCCAGAGAAGTTTGACATTTGAGCATGAAGACAATTCACTCCTGGAAGGCAGTGCTCTGGTATCTTAATGCATACCATCCAAGAACAGACACAGTTGAACTAAGACTTTACCACAAAGGCTTAATGTCAATCAGATGAAGCAGATCATGCATTTCCCCAGACTTTTTCGTACTCTCAAGTTCTTGCTTATGAAAGTTGTTGATTTGTGTATTTGATCTTGTAGCCACAGATGATAGTAGAGTTGCACATCAACTAAACCAATCTCTGCACTCACTTTCTACCACATGGTTTTAGGTGTTAGAACACTCCCTGTAAGTATAAGAATCTGCAACAGAACATGACTTTTGGCTGGGTGAAGAAGTAGAGACATAAGCATTCTGTCCTGGGCAAAGGAAGTTTTCAGGGAAAAGGCAACTGACTTTCAGAGCTGAGCATTTTTGAATGCTTTACCTGTAACACCAGACTCCAAAAACTACTGCAAAAAATGTAAGTAGAAATCCCATGTAGGAGATCCACATGATGACATACATAGCATCCAAACCAAACAAAAGCCAAGGAGCAGGCAATGGAGGGGGTTGAGGTTTTGGACCACAAACAATTGCACAGTCCTGACAGCTGCATGGTCCTGTCGAATCATCCATAGACTCATTACAGCCTTTGGTAGCGTTATTCATAGGATTCATTCCATGGACAGGAACATCTGTGACAAATCACAAGTTGCAGAGCCAGTTTACTACCTGGTAAAAATTTAGACCTTCACAACACAAACTTCCCAGTTACATGGGTTAACCCTTTATATGGAAGCCCCTAGCCTCTATAGAATAGCTTTGCTTGGTCTTACAGCTGAAGAAGCCACTGCCTTCTCCATAGAAGGTAACGACTACCTACAGTGGTCTACTAACTAAATGACTGGTCACGTTCTAGAACACTTCAGTCTGTTAAACTAATAAGCACATACTTCTGTCATCCCAGCAATGATTTGTCATCCCCCTCATCTGTTCAGACTGTGAAACGTGTAACAATTTCCTTACAAAGAAATCCTAAAGAATCAGGGTACTGCCAAGGAATACAAGCTATCCAGTTGCCTAAGATCAGTCCCTCCCTTAAGTTTGAGATATCCATACAGCAAGAAGCTGCATACAAAGCAAGCAGAGTATGACTTCCAAGCAGAAATGTAAAAGGATAATCAGTTTATCTTACATTGCTTTGAAAGCCTCTAACTGCAGACATTCATTTCTGGGCAGCTGTTTAACAAATCAGTATGCTAGCTATAGCACACAGCCTTTGACAGAGGCTTCAAAGGCAAGGACTATTCAATTTCTTACCTGAAAAGATAGGAATAATGCTGAAAGGAGTTTGTCCATTGTCTTTACTAAACATGTACTCAATCCAGTTGGTTGCATTGCAGTCCTTGACATCCTTCCCACACAGCAGCCCCAGTGCTTTAACATTACTTGATGGAGCCTCCACATCTTTGCAGGCATTATACATTGCTAGGAAGAGTGCACAAAGACAGAAAAGTCATTAAAACAATATTAGTATTTGAGTGAGCATTCCAAGTATTTCCAGTAATTAAAGACTCACCACGTTCAAAGAACATGCTTATAGCATTCAAGAGGCAACATCTTAAGATAGCCAAATAAACTTTTCAGTTGTATTTACAGTATTCAAGGTTGCAATGCTTTGTTACAGCTATCTTACTCCAAGTAGGCCACCTTAATCTGCATTACGCTAGAACCTACTTTACTGTTTGAGTGAGTACAATGAGTTTAATATAAAGTTCCTTTCAGGGAAAGTTATGACAAATATTTAAGGTACTTCTGACCTGTAGGCCATATATAACTTCCAAGTGTCTCAACTTGATTAAAGGTTACTGCATGAAGTGTAAGAAGACTGAATTAATGCTTCAAGCTTGCTATAAAACCAAGATACAACCAAATTTGTTTTTTCTTAGAAAAAAAAAATCTTTGTATTTGACAAAGGACTAGAACAGCCCATTTCAAGAGGAGGGAGTGCCTCTTAGAGAACCATTCTAGTGCACTGCATACAAACTTTACTATTGTACTTGCCAGACAGTTTCAATATCAGGTAGTTTTGGACATTCAGTATTTGGCAACACCTTTGTTTTTCTGAAGTTCAAGTCCAAGTTATCAGCAATTAGCCATTTGTACAACTGTCCAGTCTCAGCTGAATCTTCAAAAACAGTTAATAACAGTGTCAGTGTAATGTCACCTACCCAAGCAGAAGTTAGTATTCCAGCAATTTCAAGGGGGACCTACTGGTACCTATTTGATGCCTCAAACTTCAAAAAGACAGTCAAAGAGATGTTTCCCCCTCCCAATTCTTCCTGAGAAAGCATTGGTCTCGTTACCTTGACAAAAGCATGACAAAAATTAACATGCCGTTTACTCACCATTTGCAAAGCTTTCTCCAATAAAGTACTGCAGCTCTGTAATGCTACTTTTGTTCTCTTTTGAAACTGGATCATAATAAGGTATGGTGCTTGTAACATTCAAAAAGTCAGACTGATAGGGACTGCAAGTCAGTTCACAGAAAAGGTTTATCAAGTTGTAAAAACACGATGGACATCTGGGTAGGGAAGTCAATGAACAGCAATCAGATTAAGAGGTAAAGATGCAAGGCATATTTGATTTGATCTACACAGCAAGCATACACATTCTGCTCAGAGTGACAGAAAAAATATTTAAATTCTGCAACTTTTTAATTAGCAACACAACATTAGCTTACACTTAAAATTGCTTATTATTCATCAGTAGCATCAAAATAATTCACTAGCAAAATTGCCTACCTCAAATAGCAGATACAAGCAGAATTTGAAGGAAAACTTAACTGCTGTTAGCAGGAAGACTTCTGTTAGAACAAGAAAACTGAACAGTACTTTATATCCCCCTCTTCTGAAGCCTTCATTACAAATACAGTAGCTTGAGACCAATAAAGGTAATGTTTATTTTACCAACTCAATCCAGACCACAAGTAGTTGTTTCATGAAATTAAAGCCTCCTGATATGGATGAGAAAGTATAAGAGCTTGTTCCAATAAGCATTTTAATGAAACTATCAAGTTTTCTACAGTCTACTTCAACAGAAGAGTCTTAATGTGTATGTGTATTATGTTACAAAGCTCTAGCTTTGCCATTCATTAGCATACCTGGAGAGAAACTGCAGAGGCAGCTGCAAGTTGTTTTTCAAAGTCTGAAGCTGACGAACATCACAGCAAGTGCTAACATTGCCAAAGAATAAACCTGGGCAGAGTTCCTTAAATAAAAAGAGTATTGAGATCAGGGGCGGAGGAAGGAAAACGCATGTTTAAGACTTCAGAACTTATAGTTATGGATTCTGCTACAGCATATTTCAGAAGACAGTAGCTGTTGCTGTGGGAGCTGCATAGAAAAAAAATAATCAGTCTAGCCAATGAGATTCTTTAGAGAATAGGGAGAAGAATAACTTTTTTTATTCAACTCATCACTTCCTTTTAAAAAGCTCCTTCACATGATCTTTAGTCACCAGGGTCTATATATAGAATGATAATGGTATTTGAGAGTCTATTAGTAAGAGGACAACACGTGTTTATACAAGTTGAAAGTATTCCTGCAGCTTATCCTCTAGTATACCTTCTGGATAGTATCAGATTCTAAAGTCTCAGAAGGCAAGCCACTAACCACAAAATCATTGATTACCTGGAAGAGCTATTTTATGTTCAGTTTATTGAAGAGACAAATGCATTTAATACAAGTATAACTGATAGTAACACACAAGAACTGTATATTTAGTCTTCAGAAACAGTACAAAACAGTACTTAGCTCACCTACATATTTAAGTCACACCTTCCACTAGCCAAACCATTGTTTAACTCTATAGCTATTTCACACTTTAAAGCTTTGAACTATCATCTGCCAGAAGGCAAGTCTGGCAATATCATTCTATGTTGTACATCAAATCTACAAACTCTATTTTGACTTTGGTTTTGTCCACTTTGACAGCTAAAGCCCAGATATAGAAATATGGTCTCACACTGGGCACAGCCAAGAAGAGAACTTCGTCCAAGTTTGCTCCACTTGAATGAGTGTCAGTTACTGCCTTCCTATTTAAGGAAGAGATCAGTAATGACCATTTGATGAAAAACATAGTTTAGTCTTGTCCTTTAGAGATCAGAAGTGCATAACTGCAGAACGTATCTTAGTTTGGAAGAGTCCTAAAAAAAACAGTCTGACTAAAGAGTGCGCAAACCAGTGAGGAAAATATGCAGGAAAGTGAAGCAATCATATTTAAGGTTATGTTTGTGAAAGCCTGTAATCACATGCTGGAGACTTCTCATATCTCTGAGCAGAAACTGAGGTATACTACCTTCTCAGTTGAGGCTATGAGCTATATCTGAGAAATGGTTGGACTCGATGATCCCAAGGGTCTCTTCCAACCTAGACAATTCTATGATTCTATGAAATCAGAGATAATCTGTTCCCTTTCTCATCAAGTTAGGATGAGAAAGCTTAAGGTCATAGTGCAGGTCCAACAGAACTCAAGACAGAACTCTAATAAAATGTCAGAGAGCTATATTTTAGCAGCAGACCTCCAAAAGAAGCTTACCTGCATTAAGTCATAGCCATCCTCTGGTAGTGCTATTGGTGGTCCATCATAGGCACAGTTGTATCTCTTGTCTCCAGAAGCAACTCCACATTCCCCATACCAGACACACAGTTGTGGAAGTACCTAATCAACACGACATAACTGATTAAATGCAAGGAACAGCTGCCAAATTCCTCAACTACTGTAGAGTATATGTGCTACTATTCCAAAAGTCATTTACAATCCAGATTAGATAACTTCCTGCTAATTTAAACATCAGCATATACTGCATAAAACACCCATTAACAAAAGCATGTGTTTTTGACACTGTGCACATCACCATTGGTGTCCAGATCAGCACTCCACCCTTCCTTGCCTAGCCTAGAAACGGGAAGCACACCAACTACAGGAAAAAACTAAATCAATACTTGAAAAGCATCTTCAAATATAAGACGATGCAGAAAATAATTTGTTCACGCAAGACAAAGCATATGATTAGTGGGTTGAACTGTCATTTTAGAGCACGAGTCAGTGTACATAGAGAGAAGTATATTGCTTATATGCAATATTTCAGTTCCTCCTGCCACCTTTTATTCCTTTCAAACTCAGTCACTTACAGTGACAGAATGAGGAAGCAGCAGCATAAAGAGGATTCTGAAGCAGAACATCACAGCTCTGCACTTGCCATAGAATGCCATGTATTGTCAATTTCAAAGGATGCTCTCCATCACCACTTTCAAGCCTAAGCATGCAACATTTAAACAGGCTTACAGTGCTAAGTAAAAAGAAAAAAGCTTCAAGTCTCATTTTAAAGATGTTTTGATTTAAGGGACAAATGAAAAAATCAGAAATTGGTTATTATGTGCATAAAATAAAGAAAGGAAGTTGAAAGAAGACAATGGCACCTTGCAAGCCTGGTACTGAAACTGAGACATCTGAAGTGCTAAACCAAAATATTTATTCTGAAAATTAACACTTACAATAACAAAAGTTATTTACAGCAAAAGCTTTAGGACAGCTCCAAGGTTTTCCCTGCACCTGGGCTGCAAGTGGAAAGCAGACTGCAAACATTTACTACACTTCTGCCAGCTCTGGTCAGAAGTTTACATGGTACAGTGTGAGAGATAACTGAGCTATTTTCATCTCCTGAACAACCTTGACCTAGCATTTGTAGAAACACCATATGCTTACACTGCAAGGACAGACTACTGCGCTTTGTGCTGCTTGACCATGAATAACATTGTTTATTGACCAGAGAGGCTCCTGAAAGGCTGTGTTCTCACACCTAAGAGCTACCCAGAATTACAATGCCTCCACAACATCCATTTTTGTGCTGAACAACACTGACAGTTCTTCAAAAAGTACATCAGTAATTGGTGGTTTGTTTGGTTTGTTTTTTTTTGTTTGTTTGTTGTTTTTTTTTTTTTTAAATCAGGGACAATAACCATCACCAATTTACCCGACCCTGTTAGAACTGTTTTTCCTTTAGCTTAACCTAGGCAACATGGCCCAATTCAAAGTTACTCACTATAAGCCAGGTCCAAAAGTACCACTCATCCAGATCACTAAGTATCACCACATTCTTACATACAAGTTGGAAAGCACCCTAAAGATTGCACTTGTAAACACTGAATGTTTAACACCAGCATAAGCCAAAAAGTTAAATTCTCATAACTTGGAGACTATTTACAGAAACTACATTGTATTTTTTTTCATGTATCAAATTAATCTAAGAAGTCAACACTTCCTTGATGCAAATTTAGAAGTTGCTATCTCCACCTCTGCTTCCTCACACCTGCGTACCCCAGTTTTATTAGCAAAAAATCTACTAGTGGGGAAAGAAGATGGTTTCATGTTTCTATATACCAGTGTTAGAAGTGGATTAATCATCTCTTCAAGAGATAGCACAGATTCACTGCTATTCTTGCAAACAGCAAAGAATTTCGAGCTGCTTACTATTGCCTATGAGAACAGAATTAGGTATTTATTTGATCAGGCTGGCTTCCATGTTTAGTCTCAAATGGTTTGTAATCATACTTTCTATGAATACTTTCTAAAACAAAACAAAACCAACACTTTCTATGGTTCATTAAGTCTTGTTATCTAACACTTCTCAATTTTTAAACCCCACAAAATTATTAACCTACTGTTTTCAGAAATACATAGCTTCTTCCAGAGTGGAAAGTGTGGTAAAACTACTGATGCTAGTTTACAAAAACTTTGTAAACCTTTGTTTTACTAGTTACAAAAAACAACAAAAAAAAACACACAAAAAACCACACAAACCCAAAACCAAACGACATATCAGGGCTCTTCCTACATAGAAAAGCTTACTGTAAATTTCAGCTATGTCAGGCTGACTGATAGTTCTATTGTTTAAAAAATGTTATCTGTATTTCAAGGTAACACTTCCTTGGTTATAACTACACAGATATAGACATAATGCAGCTTGTATTTTATTTTGTAAGTTCACCTACAAGGCTTTTTGCCATTGTTTTCGGGGGAGAACATAAAGCAACTTACTTGCACATGACACTTGGTCATGCACCAAAAAAATCATTCAGCTAAACACACAAGAAGCAAGATGAGTTGTTTCAGACTAGTGTTAGTTTACACTAGTCATCTGAATAAAGAATTTAGAACCACATTACTGAAGTTCCACATCAATAAAACCTACAATGGAAAAAAACAATGCATTCATTTTTCAAACTTTCAGCCTGTTTAGAAAAGCTGAACAGGTCAGTTACTTTTAACTACTAGAAGAGCACTTAGACCTAGAACTGCAAGTTTGAATACTCTATTTCAGTATTAACACCAAGAATTCAATTTCAGAGGCAATCTAAGATTTATGCCATAACCTAGCAAATTCTCACTTGTAAAAGCCTGTTTTTTTTCTCTGAACCCATAAGCTTTGGTGATCCTTGATTTACAGTGGTTGAACGAAGTCAATAAGCCTAAAAAAACACCAGATCACTTGAAGTCAACAGCCTAAAGTCACCAACATAGCTCTCAGACATTAACAAGTCAAGAGCATGCTCATCACCAAGTCAGCCACAAAATATGTGAGAGGGCTGGTCTCCTAGGGTTCAGACAGTATTCAGGGATACTACAAGTAACTAAGTAACTACTCCATCACCACTGATAAGATCTAGCTTGAAGTTCTTCCACCCAAAACCCTCTAGTAAAAGCTAGATTAAGTTACAGAATAAGACAAGTACTTTGCTCTTTCCATCCTCTCAGAAGAACATTCCTACACTGCTAGGAAGAGATAGGGATGAGTCAGTAAATAGGTCACAGTTAATTGCTTGCAGAGTCAGACTTTTGAGTCACTTAAGATTTGTGTGAGCATTCACCTTTCTTAAATGGGCAAAAGCCCTCCTAGCCACAAAATTAACAGAGAAATGCTGTATTGAACCCAACTGCCTTCTAAACAAAGCAAGATACTCCATAAGACTTACACAGGGTTGGGTTTTGTTTTGGTTGTGTTTTTTTTTTTTTTTAAAAGTTACATTACTATATGTTCCTTATTTTAAAATGAGACTTTCCTAAGTACTTTACAAAGCAATAGCAACATAACCTTAGATTAAGGTTGTTCCATCCTGCCCCCAGCACAGCACAGAAACCACCGGGCAGTACACAAAACATTAGCTTTCAGTACATCCCCAGCATTCAGAAAAGTGTATTCCTACTTCTGGTAGATGTATTTTGTTTGAAGAGAAATTTCACCCCAGGTCAGAGCTCCAAGAGCCCTAATAAAGAACTTGCACACAAGCAAGTATGGACATTTCATGACTATTAGCATTCTACAAAGGTTCTGTTACAGCTTTCTGGTTCCCAGGCATTATCATTTGTTTGTAATAAAACTAGTGTTCCAACAGATCATAAACACATTTACTTCAGTTCAAGTTTCTTCAGCTGCATGTTGAAACAGATCAATAATCTTCAATGCTTCCAGCAACATTAGCCATCACTAACAATGAATACGTAGCTGTTAAGCAGACAAAGAACAATGATGATGTTGTATACAGAAACAGCAACTACTTGTAGTCTTGCAAATACCAGATGACAAGCAAACATTGTTTGGCTCTCCAAATTAAGATTACTAATGTATGCAAAAGGCAACAGCATCAGATACAGCTGTTTCCCCTTCCTTCATCTAGGACAGTAAGTCTGGGATCTTGCAGGGCAAGAAGAAAGCTTCCAGGAAACAGCATACTCCCCTGCCCCCGCCCCTTAATATCTAGTCCACCTCACACTTAATAGCTGATATTGCCCACTAGGTTGATAAATTGAGTTCTAGGGAAAAAAATACCACTTTACTCTTAATAAATGGCAAGACTGGTTTATGAAAACAGATGACCAGGTCAAGTTTGCAGATCTGCTCCAGAAGTTCCACATTACCTCATAGCCTATGAGAGGATGCCCACAGACTAAAGGAAACGTTACAGGTATAATTCTTACTCTTACTTTGCCTCTTTCAGTAACTTGTTCAGCGGCAGCCAATTCAGAGAAAAGCTTTGTCAGCCAAGCTCCTCTTGTTCCTTTGCTCACAGGTAATGGACTGTTACCTTTCAGCCAGAAAAATCATTAGCTACTCCTGGGCAGGCAAAGAAAGCCCCAGTTGTGGAGTTATCCAAGCACACTTCACGTGTCACAGGCAAGTCTAGGTCAAATAGGAAGATAAAGTTGAAATAATGGTAATAGTTCGGTATCTGTGGGAGCAAGCTGGCGTTAGCTGACAATGATTTATTGGGAAAAGACACACTTACTGCATGCATGATCAGAAAGCACAGGGCCTCTGACTATCAGCTGTCTGCAACTAAGGCCATCTGCACCAGAATACCTCTGATGCCCTGCAGGGCAAGAGTAATAATACTGCACAACACTTAGATTGTTTTGTCTACTACCCAGCAAAGTACTATTCAGTTCTACCAGCCATCCCCTTCAGTCATCTCTCCACTTCTAAGGCAGCACCCTCACTTTCCATCCAGAAAGACTATGAACAAGTCACTCCTGATTTTCCAGGAAGTAACTTAAGTAAAGTGGTTACTGTCTTGTTGTGAAGCCACATTGTCATACCTGCCAAGCAAATTGCTCCACACAGGTATTTCAGAACTTCATGCCCAAGGTCAGGTAACATCGCACTGAAGGCCACTTGGCAAGTTTAAAATGGAGCAGCACCTGCCATTAACATCTTACCACAGGACTTCAGAAACTCAAATATATCCTACAGCTTGGGATCCCAGTTGCTGATAGGAAACCTGTGTCCAACCATGCTTAGCCATTAATTTGACAGCCTGTGTTTTAGTATAATTATACAGGGATCAACTGAAACAGCTGCACACAAGATGCCATCTAGTACATTAGGACGTTCATAAAAGAACAAGAATAGTTTCAAGACTTCATCCTCCTGTAAGTTGACATTCAGAAAAGCGACTAAAGGAGCCAAGATTTTCAATGTAGTTCTTGGATGGCATTAATGGGTAGTTAGTTATCAACTAGTAACAGGCTAGCTGGCCCAAGTCTTGTACCACACACTGTTCAGAGTGAAAGATGCATCCTCTACAGGCTGAACACTTCAAGTTCACTGTGAAAGCATACATAACGGAAGGATTGCAAACTGAAATGCTACTCAGGTCCACTGACTTCTTTAAAAAGAAGAAACATGACATACGGCATTTTGATTTATATACACCATAACCAAAAGCATGAAAACATCAGACTGCTGAGGGAGAAAACAGGTTCAACTTCACAATGCTTCTCTTCTGCAACCAGTTTAACTGAAGGACCAACTTGAAAGATATCAAGGTCCACTTTGTGGAGTGTTAGGCTGTAAATAAGAGTCAACAGCAAAAAAAATAAAATCAAGTTTTGCCTTTTTACAAAACTAAAACCTGCATGGTTAAAGTTATTTTGCAATGTTTACTTCTTGTGGACCACAAAGCCACATCCTCTACAAGGATCCCTTACATCTTAGGGGAACTTGTTTCAAGCTCCTCTAGCTCAGTATCTTTCTGTCACCTAAAGGGAAGTGTCTTGTAATTTCCTTACCAGCCTAGAACACACCTCATTACTACAAGATGGTATCTCACTCCAAGATCATTATAAAGGAGTCTTGGTAAGTTGTGGCATCCATTACTTACCCACCTGGAGATCATGAGTCATTACTAAACAATCAGTTTCTCCAGTGATAATAGACAAATGAATTCCTAGTTTTCTGTTCAGACTCTTTAAAGGTTGTTTGAAGAGGACAGGAGAACAGGAAAACCTCAGCACACACACAGGATGACAAACTTGTGAGTGTAAAAAGGGTTAAGTATAAAACTGGACCTAGAGAGTATGTTTTCAAGTTGATAAGAGAAAAAAAAAACAAAACAAGCCACTACAGCTTACAAAACGCTCCTTGTTTCTCCAGAGGAATGTGGAGTATCTCACTCCTATCTTGGACTACAGCATAAACAAAAGGTGACTGAGAAGAGAGGAGCGAAGGTTTTACACTTATTTTTTCCTAAAGTATCAAGATGACCAACTTATCCTAGTCCTTAATTTTAAGGAAATGCATAGTCTTAATACCGGCACATCGATAAATAGCAGCTCTTGCTAGGCACAAGCCTATTACTTCCAGGAAGCTGTCACCTAGCATAAGAAACACTCTTGAGCAAACAGAAGCAGACACTGAGGACACATGCAAGTCTCTGCACCGACATGTGACTGGATGGCTACTCACATGCACCGGGCATTGCATAACCAGGGCACACCACAGGATCGCGGCACGCCGGGCAGCTGCTGCCGCTGCCTGCGGTAACAGCAGGGCGCTACGACTGACTGGGCAGAAGTTGAAGTTTGCTAAGCCCCAGCACGGTCGCTTTCGCGCCGCGGGTGCCGGCAGGCGGGCCTGCTGTGTCACCGCGCCCGTCCCGCCCGCCACCGAGTCGCGGAGTGAGGGAAAAGAGGAGGGAGAGCCCCACGGGGGAGACAAGGAGGGGGACAGACAGGCCGGTACCGCGCTTCAGCTTCGCGCCGCCCCGAGCCCACCGGCCTAACTCGCAGCTGGCAGCTGACGGGAGAGTCGCCTCCCTCAGCCCGTTTTCCCG